>ML677375.1:11229380-11327557 GCA_007922305.1 Dermatemys mawii | reverse complement strand
GACAGCTCTGCCGCGCCGGTCACTCTGCCCGCAGCACCCACGCCTCTGCTAGGTGACAGACAGACAGCTCTGCCGCGCCGGTCACTCCGCTAGCCGTCCTGCTAGCCGACACACAGACTGCTCTGCTGCACCAGCCACTCTGCACCTTTTCCAGGTCCCCCCTACTTAAGACAGTGCTCAGTGATTTTTTTAGCTCTTAGGTGATTTCAGCTCTTAAGTGATTTCAGCTCACAGTAGGGGAGCCTTAGTGCAGGTGCACCAGTGAGCCCAAAGCAATTATCAGCTCAGCAGTCTGGAACCAGGCTCCTAATAGAAGCAAAATTCAATTCTGACATTCTACAGTAGAGAGGCAGGGTGCAATAGGCCTGGGAGGCCCTCAGACAGAGCCCTCACCAAAAAGTATAGGTGCTTATCTATCACCTCTCTCAATCTCACAGTGTTCTGAAAACGCATGGCCCTTGCCCAGTGAGTGCTACCTAGATGATGGCGAGTCCCTCCATCATAACAAGGGCCAAGTACATGTCCATAGTCCTTCATTCACATAATCACAGTAACATCACTTTATCATTCCTGCCGCAATAACATAGAAACTGGGGCTCCCTCATCAGCTGAAGTGGCCATGTGGGCTGCTGTGGGCTCAGGCTAGGCGCAGTGGGTGTGTCTATGCAAATTGATCAGCCCCAGACTTATTTTGCAAGGCTCACTGTAATTCCCATAGTTCGCCACCAGATGTCAGAATATATCTCATTCCTGACACTGCTTACATTAAGATACAAACATTCCGTTTGATAGGTATCCAAACAGCACCAACTGCCAGTCAAGGTTAAGGCCCTGTTGGTTGTCTTAGTCACCCCACGGGTCACTTGGGGCCAGTGCCAAGCAGGGGGCAAAAGGGAAGGGAAGTACCATCACCGAGGCCCAAATCACTCTCTTCCCCTGAAATGCTCATTAAGGCAAATGGGACAGTAAATACCATCAGGGAGGGGACAGCTGTTTTGCCCCCTCCCCCAACTATGGACCATCCAGAGCTCATGTATCCTGTGGGATCTGCCAGAGACTAGAAGTGTGGGTTATTCATAGTGTGTCACCAGGCCGACACCAGGATCTCTTGTTCTCCCCTGGCTCCCTGACAATGTAGCCGTGTTGTCAGGTCTTTCCTTAGCCATTGTTGTCTAGGCAGGGGTGAAAGTAGAAATGGGGACTTACCGGTACGGGGCTGGGTTGGGGCTGGCTCTGGGCCCCAGAAGGGGCAGGGCCTTGGATGGAAGGGGCAGGGCTTGGGGGTCAGAGCCAGCCCCCAGCCCGCCTTGTACCAGTAAGTCCCCTCTCCCTTCCCTCCCTTCCCGCGCTGGGGTAGCAGTGGCATCCAGGGACTCGAGCAGCAGTTTAAAGGGCCCAGGGCTTGGCTGCTGCTACCACCCAGCCCTTTAAAGAGCTGCCAGAGCTCCCGACTGCTGCTGCTACCCCAGGGCTCCGGAAGGCTCTGGGGGCTATTTAAAGGGCCCAGGGCTTCCCTGCCTCTACTGCCTAGCCCTTTAAATAGCCACTGGAGCCCTAGGGTAGTGGCAGAGGGACTCTGGCATATATTTAAAGGGCTGGGGCCATAGAGGCTGTGGGGGCCCCAGGCTTTTTAAATAGCCCCTGGAACCCCACCGCTACTCCAGGGCTCTGGGGGCTATTTAAAGGGTCCAGAACTCCCCTGCTTCTATCGCCCTGGCCCTTTAAATAGCCTCCGGAGCCCTGGGGTAGCGATGGCGGGGCTCCGGTGGCTATTTAAAGGGTTGGGGTGGTAGCGGCAGGGGAGCCCTGGGCCCTTTAAATAGCCCCCGGAGCTCTGCAGGTGCTATCCTGGGGCTCTGGCAGCAATTTAAAAGGCCTGGGACTCCAGCTGCTGTTGAGAGCCCCAGGCCCTTTAAATTGCTGTCTGGGGAAGCCAGGCTGCCCTGGTATGGCGCACTGGCTTACTTTCACCTCTGCGTCCAGGAGCCCATTACAAAGTGTTTTCCTAGCACAAAGGGGGTTATATAAGAGAGCATGCTATCCTAACATGCATATCCAAAAGGCTGGGGCTAGTGGGAAGTGTGTATGTCCCACTCGGGCAGTATATGGCCCCTTTCAACATTAGCTTATCCTCACTGTGGCCACAGTTTACTAATTCTGGGCCCTCTGTTGGGTCCAACACAAGGGGGCAAAGTGCTGCAAAGGCAGCTGACTCCTTTCCCACAGCAAGGAGGACTCTCCATACAGCTAACATTGGCTGCCTGATCTGGTTCCTGGAAGGGCCTGCATACCCCATGGATAAATGAAGCCTTGCTGGCATTTAATTTCACTCTAGGGGCCTTGTCCCAGCCCAGCCCTCACTAACCCCATTGGTGACTCTCCAGAATATTCTCCTTGGTGCTCCCAACTTGACAATGCTAAAGTTGACTCCTTATTCACAGTCCCTTATTGCCATTTTTCAATTTAAAGGCACACACATTTTTAAAATATTTAGTGTAAGTTTACAATTTTAGAAAGCTTCCCAAAACAACTGAATTTTATAAGGGATACAGTTATGGCTTTAAAAATACAATTTTATGAGCTGCAGGAGAGAACCCAATCCCAAATGGTGGGATTGCCTCTGAATTTGAGGTGCCACAGGACTCTTTGTCACTTCTGAATTTGAATAAGCAAAAGATCTGAGGACGTATAAATGGCAAAATACTTCTCAAGTCACCCCAGGTGATGTTTTCCCACCACCACTGCACCTTTCTGAAAACACTGGGACATGCCACTCCCAAAACCAAAGAATATTCTGCCACATATAGGGTGTCCAAATGTCCTGATTTATAGGGACAGTCCCGATTTTTGGGTCTTTCTCTTGTATAGGCTCCAATTACTCCGCCCCACCCCCCCACATCCCGATTTTTCACACTTGCTGTCTGGTCATCCTAGCCACATATCTATAACCCACCCACTCCCCTTCTAATCTGCAAATGGTGCCTGCATCATGTAGTGGGCTGTGACTGGCCAGGTGGAAAAAAGATTTCTTAGCCAGCCCCGTTGCTGCCATGTGTTGCACCCACCCTTCCACACTGCACTTTGTGAGTGATCACACCATGACATGACATCAAACCCTAACATTTCAATCAATCGATCTGTGGCCAGTTCAGCTGAGGGGTTTTCACAGCCTTTCTATTCACAAATGCAGAAGAGAGAGAGAGAAAATCAGCCTTGGCCTTAGGCCAGAGGTTCAGAAAGTGGGTGGGGGGAGGGTCCGGACTCCTCAGGGGGTCACAAGGTTATTACATGGGGGGTCCCAGGCTGTCAGCCTCCACCTCAAACCCTGCTGTGCATCTACCATTTATAATTGTGTTAAAAATATAAAGAAGTGTTTTTAATTTATAAGGGGGTGGTTCGCACTCAAAGGCTAGCTATGTGAAAGGGGTCACACCAGTATAAAAGTCTGAGACCCACTGCAGGCCATCGAAGGGTGTGGGGCACGGAAATGACTCAGTTCAGTACATCTGTGTTCAATTTTGTTAGACACGTTAAAACGGATTTACGTGCAGCGTCGGCCCCTTGTCCAGGGATTGCAAGAGGAGAGATCAGACTGGAGGTGTCTGGAAGGAAGCAGCTCTAGGAGGAAGGGCAAGAGACAGGAAAGGGAACTGCTCGGAGGGACTGCAGCTGCAGCGATGGGGTGGAGCAATGGGGCGGGTTTTTCACCCACCCTTGGTGGGCAGGTGGAGCCTGCGCTGGGGTGGGTGTGTCTGGGCGGCATCCGCTCCTGCGCCTGCTGCTCCGGGCGCCGTTCGCAGCTGCTCTCGCCGCGGGTGGTTTGCGGGGACTTCTAGGTACGTGCCTCTGGGGGTGGGGGGAGACCGCCTCGTGCTTCCTCGGGTGCATCTGGGCTCCCCCGCGGTGTCAGGCGCTGCCGGAAACCGGGGTAGGGGGAACTACTGCGCCTTCCCCGCCGAGCTGCCCCGGAGCCGCTCCTCGGTCCCCGCTGCCTGTTGCATTACCACGCAGCTGCGGTGGGTTTCTGGGTCTCCGTCCCAGCCCGCTTGCTCCAGCGGCTGAGCGTGAAACCTGTGCCGGGGGACAGCCACTGAGTACCCGAGATGGGGACTCCCCCCTTGCACCCCTGAGCTTCGGAAGTGTTTGGAGGAAAGCCAAGCCCCACCCCTGCCTTTATAGAGATTTGAACCCACTGCCGGCCTAAAGTAAACCTAACTATTCACCAGGGGACTGTGCACTATGTATCCTGAATCCTCCCTTGGATAGCCGTCAGGGGTCCTCAGATAGTTTAACCTCTTCCCTTGCGGGCCACAGACCTTCCTGTTGGCAAGTGAATGCAATTATGTACATGGAACAACATTAAGGGAGTGTTTTAATATGTGTATTAGCTTTTTTTAGTACGATCAGGGAGCTGGAAACAAGGGAGAACAGCCAGTGCTCTGTGGTCAACAAGTGTTCTGTAAATTTAGGCCCCAAACCCACAAGCTCTAGAATTGCTGGACTATTCAGTTTCATTTTCAGGAGTAACAGGTACAGCCTTGGTGTGGGGAATTGCAAATGCTGAAAGAAATACTTCCTCAACACGTTTGTAGTAACAGTAGACTTAATTTTTTTAAAAAATCCAGTTTTTAAAATAAAACCTACGTTGAGGAAACAAGCTGCCTGGTCGTGCTCTTCTAAAGAAATTGCTTAAAACAGGATTTCACAAAGTGGAGGTGATCCTTCATCCTGGCTTCACTGAGTGTAACTGATAGAATTTCTCATTTGTTGTTTTTGATGCTTGAGAGTAGTTCTAATAAGTAGATGAATGTGTGACAGGGAAAGGATCACTTAATGATTACCTGTTACGTTCATTCCCTCTGGGGCACCTGACATTGGCCACTGTCAAAGACAGGATACTGGGCTAGATGGACTTTCGGTTTACCCCAGTATGGCCAGTAGGGTGACCAGACAGCAAGTGTGAAAAATTGGGACGGGGGTGGGGGGTAATAGGAGCCTATATAAGAGAGAGACCCAAAAATTGGGACTGTCCCTATAAAATTGGGACATCTGGTCACCCTAATGGCCGGTCTTGTGACCAAAAGGGTCCAAGGATTCCAGCAAGTAGATGGACAAGGCTAAAATCCACTGGCTTTGATAAATATATAAAATAAAAATATGCAGTCTTTAATAAGTAGAGACCAGACTTATAAGAAACTTCAACTTCATATCTTTAAACTACAAAAGTCATAAAAATCTCAAAGTTCTTGGGGTGATGCAGAATCTTGGAGGAACCTAGAAAGGCCCAAAGAAAAGATGAAAAGGTTGTTATGCTCTCCTGTGTGTAAATGGAATTTTACTGCTGGATGAAATAAGTTTGGTGAAAGAAAAGGATATGTTTCAGCATTACTCATGTGTAACTGAAGCAATATAAATAAACCAATGAACAAATTCAAAGCTCCTCTTAGAGTGAGGAACTAGTTAATTTAGGTCTGAGTCCTACAATCTTTACTCATGAGTAATTCTGTTGTAAGACGTGCGGTTGAAATCAATGGGGTTGTTCAGAAAAGTAAAGCTGTAAGGGGAAGGGCCCAAGATTTGGAATTCATTTCAAAAGATAGTTCACATCCTTTTATCACAAAATATTCCTGCTAATGGAGATTACAGACCGTTTCGAGTCAGACTACCAGGATTCAGTTAAGTCAGTTTGAATCTAATTCAGCAAAGAGAAAACTGTTTGCAGAAGGAGGTGAAGTCAGCCTGGTTTATTAACTCTATCCCAGTCAGGGTAGAAGATGGTGGACAGACGCACAAACCAGATCTGATAAGAGTGGGAGGGAGAAAGGAAAGTCTGCCAACTGTTAAGACATTTTTTCAGATTTTTGTTTTTATAATAAGAAAGGCGGGAGGTTTTTTAAACAAAACGTTGAGCTGAGTGAGTATGTTTAAACAATGTGTCTGCCATATGGAAAAATCCATGTAAGGCTCTGTACTGGATTTGTGCTCTGACAGCATACAAAGTGTGATCCAAGATTCAACAGAGCTTTATAGTTTCCTGAGAGAACTTAGCTTATTTTAATCCTTAAAACTTTTACCTTTGCCCTCAGTAAAAGGTGCCTTTAAAAAAAAATTCTGCCGTGTTGTTTTAGACATTGGAAGGTTGATAAATTTTGTGTTTTATTATCAGTAAATCTAAATGAGTACAATGCTTTATTCTATTAATAATCTGTTTTTCAGGTTTTCAGTGAAACAATCAAACCATGGCATCAGTTTGGGTGAGTTTAAAAAAAAAATTGTTGAAGATAAAAATCACAGGACTTTCCAGAATTTATTTCCCCTAAAAGTGAGGCAAACCTTCCAAAAAATACCACTGTGGAAAAGAAACAAGATCAATTTTTTTCAAACACCCAGATGTTTGAACATGAGAGGCCATACTGGGTCAGACCAAAGGTCCATCCAGCCCAGTATCCTGTCTACTGACAGTGGCCAATGCCAGATGCCCCGGAGTGAGTGAATCTAACAGGTAAAGATCAAGTGATCTCTCTCCTGCCATCCATCACCCCCCTCTGATAAGCAGAGGCTAGGGACACCATTCCTTACCCAGCCTGGCTAATAACCATTAATGGACTTAACCTCCATGAATTTATCCAGTTCTCTTTTAAACCCTGTTATAGTCCTAGCCTTCACAGCCTCCTCAGTCAAGGAGTTCCACAGGTTGACTGTGCGTTGTGTGAAGAAGAACTTCCTTTTATTTGTTTTAAACTTGCTGCCCACTAATTTCAATGGGTGGCCCCTAGTTCTTCTATTATGGAAATAAGTAAATAACTTTTCCTTATTCACTTTCTCCACGCCACTCATAATTTTATATACCTCTATCATATCCCCCCTTAGTCTCCTCTTTTCCAAGCAAAAAAGTCCTAGCCTCTTTAATCTCCCCTCATACGGGACCCGTTTCCCTAATCATTTTAGTTGCCCTTCTCTGAACCTTTTCTAACGCCAGTATATCCTTTTTGAGATGAGGAGACCACATTTGTACGCAGTGTTCAAGATGTGGGCGCACCATGGATTTGTATAATGGCAATAAGATATTCTCCGTCTTATTCTCTATCCCTTTTTTAATGATTCCTAACATCCTGTTTGCTTTTTTGACTGCCGCTGCACACTGCATGGACATCTTCAGAGAACTATCCACGATGACTCCAAGATCTTCTTCCTGATTAGTTGTAGCTATATAAGCCCCCATCATAATGTACGTATAGTTGGGGTTATTTTTTCCAAAATGCATTACTTTACATTTATCCACATTACATTTCATTTGCCATTTTGTTGCCCAATCATTTAGTTTCGTGAGATCTTTTTGAAGTTCTTCAGTCTGCTTGGGTTTTAACTATTTTAAGCAGTTTAGTATCATCTGCAAACTTTGCCACCTCACTGTTTACCCCTACCTCCAAATCATTGATGAATAAGTTGAATAGGATTGGTCCTAGGACTGACCCTTGGGGAACACCACTAGTTACCCCTCTCCATTCTCAAAATTTACCATTTATTCCTACCCTTTGTTCCCTGTCATTTAACCAGTTCTCAAGCCAGGAAAGGCTCTTCCCTCTTATCCCATGGCAACTTAATTTACGTAAGAGCCTTTGGTGAGGGACCTTGTCAAAGGCTTTCTGGAAATCTAAGTACACTACGTCCCCTGGATCCCCCTTGTCCACATGTTTGTTGACCCCTTCAAAGAACTCTAATAGATTAGTAAGACATGATTTCCCTTTACAGAAACCATGCCGACTTTTGCCCAACAATTTATGTTCTTCTATGTGCCTGACAATTTTATTCTTAACTATCGTTTCAACTAATTTGCCTGGTACGGATGTTAGACTTACCGGTCTGTAATTGCCAGGATCACCTCTAGAGCCCTTTTTAAATATTGGCGTTACATTAGCTATCCTCCAGTCATTGGGTACAGAAGCCGATTTAAAGGACAGGTTACAAACCCTATTTAATAGTTCCGCACTTTCACATTTGGGTTCTTTCAGAACTCTTGGGTGAATGCCATTTGGTCCCAGTAACTTGTTACAGTTAAGTTTATAGATTAGTTCCAAAACCTCCTCTAGTGACACTTCAATCTGTGACAATTCCTCAGATTTGTCACCTACAAAAGATGGCTCATGGTTGGGAATCTCACGAACGTCCTCAGCCATGAAGACCGAAGCAAAGAATTTATTTAGTTTCTCCGCAATGACTTTATCATCTTTAAGTACTCCTTTTGTATCTCTATCATCCAGGGGCCCCACTGGTAGTTTAGCAGGCTTCCTGCTTCTGACGTATTTAAAAAACATTTTATTATTACCTTTTGAGTTTCTGGCTAGCTGTTCTTCAAATTCCATTTTGGCTTTTCTTATTACATTTTTACACTTAATATGGCAGTGTTTATGCTCCTCTCTAGTTACCTCAGTAGGATTTGACTTCATCTTTTTTTAAAAGATGTCTTTTTATCTCTCACTGCTTCTTTTACATGTTTTTTAAGCCACGGTGGCTTTTTTTTTAGTTTTTCGACTTTGTTTTTTAATTTGGGGTATACATTTAAGTTGGGCCTCTATTATGGTGTCTTTGAAAAGTGTCCATGGAGCTTGCAGGGATTTCACTTTAGTCACTTTACCTATTAATTTCCGTTTAACTAACCCCCTCATTTTTGCATAGTTCCCCTTACTGAAATTAAATACCAGTGTTGGGCTGCAGCAGTTTTGTTCCCAGCATGGGAATGTTAAATGTTATATTATGATCACTAATCCCAAGTGGTCCTGTTATAGTTACCTCTTGGACCAGCTCTTGTGCTCCACTCAGGACTAAATCAAGAGTTGCCTCTCCCCTTGTGGATTCCTGTACCAGCTGCTCCAAGAAGCAGTCATTTAAAGTATCGAGGAATTTGGTCTCTGTATTTCGTCCTGAGGTGACATGCACGCAGTCAATATGGGGATAATTGAAATCCCCCATTATTATTGAGTTATTTTGACAGCCTCTCTAATCTCCCTTAGCATTTCATCATCACACTCACTGTCTTGATAGGTGGTCGATAATAGATCCCTATTGTTATATTTTTATTAGAGCATGGAATTACTATCCATAGAGATTCTATGGAGCATGTGGATTCATGTAAGATTTTTAATTCATTTGATTCTACATTTTCTTTCACATATAGTGCCCCTCCCCCACTCCTACGACCTGTTCTGTCCTTCCGATATATTTTATACCCCGGAATGATTGTGTCCCGTTGATTGTCCTCACTCCACCATGTTTCTGTGATGCCTGTTTTGTCAATATTCTCCTTTAACAGGAGGCACTCTAGTTCACCCATCTTATTATTTAGACTTCTAGCATTAGTGTACAAGCACTTTAAAAACTGGTCACTGTTTATTTGTCTGCCCTTTTCTCATATGTCAGATTCTTTGTGTGGAAGTTTGTCATTCTGATCTCGCCTCTCCTTTATTCTTTACCATCCTCTCCTTCTGACTAAAACCTAGAGAATCTCTATCAGTAGACCCTCCTGTAAGGGAAGTCTCTATCTGATCCACATGCTTCTCTGCAGCAATCGGCTGTGGTTTGTGACTTCTAATGATCGCCAGAAGGTCAGTGAGAGCTTCTGGATATTTGTTTCTTTTTGAAAAAGAGGCCCGTAATTATAACTATCTAAATATGGATTTAGAAGCCTAATTTGGGACACCCATTTTTGAAAATCCTGGCCTAACTGCACACTTCACCTGTTTGATTTGTTTCCAGATCTACGACACCCAACACCCTTGAGAAATAGCTGTGAGGTGAAAGACAACTCCCTGTTTTCCTTACAGAAGTATTCCTTCTGTACTTTTATGGATGTGTAAAATAAATGCTGAAGAAGCTCAGGAAAGGAAGTCTGCCTAGGAATTTTTTGGCACAGACTATTGGGAATTAGGATTTCTGAGGTTCTGTCCCTGAGTTGTCCATTGACCCTGTGTGAACTTACACAAGTCTTACTTTCCAGGGTGCTTTGACTATATAGAAATGGAGATACCTTTCCATTGTTCTTAAACTTCATACACTAGACACTGTCACCTCATACAATCCTTAGCTCTATCTACCCAGGCCAGGTACCTGAAACTTTCTGATTAGCCTTGACAGGAACCAACTGGGTTGCTATTTTGTCCTGGAACAGTCCTGCTCCATTTTAAAAGATGCACATAATCTTCCTCATCTGCACACTTTCTGAAGGGCCCTGAGTCCTCCTTGAGCCACCTGGATTCAGTGACCTATGGAGGCTGTCGTGTTCAGGCATTTTTACTGGCTTGAGCATGAGAGCAACTGTTCCCACAGGGCAACTTCATCGGGGAGGTAGAAGTTCATGTCATTGAATTAATGGCATATACAATTGAGAGAATGAAACATTAAAACAAAGTAAAATGTTCTAAGTGGGACAGTGCTCCAGTGGCTAGATTCACTTTACAGACCTAATGCAAGTGAACTCTGCTTGGAGACTACAGAGTTCTATTTTATATAGATTCTTATACAGTCCTCTTCACTGTAAAGACCTGAACTCTGATCCCTGCAGGTTTCCCTACTCCAGACATACATAAACTGGTTACAAAAATGACACATCTGTGCTGAAAGATTACTGTAGAACAAGCTTTCAAACATAAATGGTTTCGCTATGTCATGTGTGCCAGTGTTAGAAGAACATATTTTATAATTGTCATACTAGTCCAATGGCTGGAACTTGAGGCAAGACCAATTCAGACTGGAAATAAGGCATAAATTAACCATGGGATGTGGTGGATTCTTCGTTGCTGACAATTTTTAAATCACATTTTGTTTTGCTAAGATCTGCTCTCAGGTAATTCCTAAGGCGGTTCTGTGGCCTGTGTTATGCAGGAGATCAGGCTGGATGGTCACAATAGTCCTTTCTGGCCTTGGAATCTGTGCCTCTAGCTAGAGTTGTGGTTCCAGTGAACAAGATGTCCTGGGAAGAGAACGAACAACTCCTGCTTCCTGGTCCTCCTTCAGTAAATATTGACACAGAAGAAGGCTCCAAACAATGGTACAAAAAGCAATAAAGAAAAGCATGTAAGATGTGAATTTCAAAGCTAGGAAAATTGTTTCAGCCAGAAACTGGGGGGAGAAACTTGATATTTTTTTGAGCGAAGGGAAAGTATTACTGAACAGTTCTGCAATGAGGATGAGAAGTGCTTAACCACTTATTCAGAGCTAAATAGAAATGGAAGTAAACCTGGTTGACACCACTCTCTGCAATGACCATTTGAAAGAAGTAATTACACACTGCTGTGTAGATTAAGTAAATCCTTGAAACAGAAACTAACAAGGAGAGTGTTAAGTTATGGCTTAAAAACAGGTGGCCAAACTACAGCCTGCAGGCCACGTCTGGCCTGTGGGACTGTCTTGACGGGCCCTTGATCTTCAGGCTGGGGAGGCTAGACCCTGGCCCCTCCCCTGCAGTCACGCCGACATGTGGTGAGTTCCTGCTGCTCTGAGCTGCATGGTAAGGGGGCAGCAGCAGCAGGGCGGGGGGCTGGATAAGGGGCAGGGAGTCCCAGGGGGGCAGTTAGGCATCAGGGGGCAGTTGGATGGGGCAGAGGTTCTGGGAGGTGGTTGTGTCGTGGGATGGAGAATGGGGTGGTTGGATAAGGTGTGGGAGTCCTGTGGGGCCTGTCAGGGGGCGGGGGTGTGGATAGGGGGCGGGGCAGTCAGGGAATGGGAGATTGGATAGGTGCAGGGGTTCTGGTGGGGGGCAGTTAGGGGCAGGGGCCCCCAGGAACAGGTGGTCAGGGGGCCCCAGAGGGGGCGGTCAGGGGACAAGGAGAGGGGGGTTTGGATGGGTCAGGAGTTATGAGGGGGGCAGTCAGGTGGTGAGAAGTGGGAGGGGATGGATAGAGGGCAGGGGGCTAGGCTGTTTGGGGAGGCACAGCCTTCTCTACCCTCCTTCCATGCAGTTTCACACCCCAGTGTGGCCCTCAGGCCAAAAGGTTTTCCCACCCCTGCTTAAAAGGGTTGTTGCATGATAAGAGTTCTTAAAACCAGACAGATCATGTCTCTTTTTAAGATGTTATTTATTAGGGGTAGTTACACAAAATGCCTCCAGCATCAAAGGAGCAGGATCATTTTCTGGAGCTCTTCAGGCTCTGGGTATGAATCAACTTTGAAAATTCCTCTTCTGAAATTATCACTTTTGTATATCTAGACTCTTGATAAAAATATGAATTTTGGCTATTACAAGCAAACTCTCTTCCTAAAGCTTTATGTAATTCGATGAACCTGCCTACAGGGGCCATGAGGTAGCATTGCCTGTCTTTGAGATACTTTAAGCTCTGAAGAGGACTTAATATCTCATAACCATTCACTCCTAGCTCTCTATTGTCTAACTAGACTAGAGCATTAATAGAGAGATGGTCCAAACCAAAATCCAGATTCAAACCTCTTGAGCTTCGGGTAAGTCCAGATCTAAACTTTAAGTCCCTGTTTTATTGCTAGTGATGAAATGTAGTAGTTGTTTGGCCTGTGCAAATAGGTGGCCATCCAGTTCACATAGCATCTGGAAGCTTCATTAGTGCTCAATAGAGAGGCCAAAGATTATTAAACTGGTATTTTGTTTGTGAAATAAAAATTAACTTCTCTCCATAGCAACCTGTAGATCCTTTTGTCTTACCCTTGTCATCTGATGCAGCCTTCACTTCCCTCTGCACTTAACTGACTTCATGTCTGTTTTTAGATCCTCTTTCTTGTCCATGACCCTTTTTCCCCTTCTCCCCCCATAGTCCTTTCATGGAACTAAGCTAAATCCCCATTCCCTGTCCTCCTGTTTTCAGGCTGATCATTTGCTCTTCCCATAATCCAGCATACGGATCAATGCTCTCTGTAGCATATGAAGTATTGCATCCTGCTGCATTTTTGGTGACCATTTATCCTTCAAACAATAGTCAAGTTCTTAATCTTTTGAGTATAACAGGTTTTATATGACTATTTTATTTACTTCTGTAGTAAGGTAATGTCAAAGCATTGCATTCAGGAATGAATTCTTGAGTACCTATCCAACTTCATGTGTCATGGAATGAAAGGAGACAGAGTTGCCAGGAAAAGATTGGATGGTGAGGGGCTACAGCTGCCAAAAGCAGGCGTTAGGTTGAATAGGCATGGAAATGAATCTATTCTCTGGCCCATAGAGGTGGTCTCCTCAAGACAGGGTTGAGACAAGTTAGCAGTGCAGGGGTGGGGAAGCTTATACTACTGTTGTGCATGCTGTACCTGTTCTGTGGATAAAAAGAGGCTATCAGGCTCCAGGGAAATCAGTCTGGCACCATTCAATATTCAAATCCTCTTTTGAGGAAGAAAGATGTCCCAGGAAGGAGATATTGCCAGACCTAATAAACACATCCCAGGTGTGCAGTGACTTGGAATGCATGGAAGGGAATGAGTTTGAGCCACTCAAGTCTTTCGCAATTCAGCAGTGGAGGTTTCTGGAAGAGTGGTTGTGATCTTGGAGAAAGCACCATTATTGGTGGTGCTTGCCCTGGACTTCTCTTCTGACCATTTATCCATGGGGATTGTGTAGTTTGTGGAAAACATTTTAAAAACAAAATCTTTCAGGATGTTAGTTCTTTCAGGACCCCTGACTGCTTTCCCCACAGTTCAAAATGGCTTGAGTGAAGCTCATTGGACTTCATCGTGTTAACTGGAAAGTGAAGTGAAAGTGTATTATTTTGGAGAAGGGATGCTAACTGTTGTGGTTTATTATCCCAGATGGGATAATAAACAGATGTGAAATCTCAGCTAGAAGCCTTAGATGTTCCTAGCCCTAGAAGTCTCTAGGTCAGGTTGGGTTCAGAACTCCTCCTTGCTTAACTCTCTCAACCCAGTGACCCTCAGCTACTTTCTATTCAGTGTCTTGTCCCTCGCTAGTTACTAACACAGGTGCATAGCCAGGTCTGTTCTCCTTTCTCAGCTCTGCTCAGTGGGCCTTCTCGGCTTGAATCAGGAACTGCCCTTCTCTGGGACTTTTTACTAGCAGGCCTCTGAGCCCCCACCTTGAGCAGAGTGCAGAGTTGCTGTTGCTTTCTTTCAGCAGCAGGTTCTTGCAACATGGATGTGTGTTGCCACAGCTGTAAGTCACCACACTGATGGTTTGCTTTTCAAATGTCCTTCTTGACTAGGATGGAGAAATTCTAAACAAGTATAACCTTTGAATGAAGGGAATAGTGCATAAGAAATAAGGGAAAAGGTTGCAGAGTGGAAGGTTTTAAGCTATAAAGGACTAATGTTTGATTTAGGGCGTTATAGAGTATTTACTGTGCAAGGAAAGTGATTTAATGTCAAGTATGAATATTTGAGATTTGGCCTATTACATGCATTCATTAAAAGAGATGGGGGTTTTCTGGCTGGAGAAGGAAAGGTTCTAGAACCTTTTCTCTATTGTTACTGTCCTACTTTGACTCAGTCTAGCATTTTCCATGAGAAGAGCCAACACTGTCTAATGTGAAATACTCTTGGATTGCTTCAGATGACATCTCTTAGTCTGTGGTGCTAATTCAGTATTTCAAAACTATTTTGTTTTACTTTGACAGTTTTGCAGTGCCTCATAGTTTTGCAGTTTTGAAGTGCCTAGTAGCTACAAGTTTTGCAGTCACGACAGTTTTGCAGTGCCTAGTAGCTACAACTAATCAGGAAAAAGATCTTGGAGTCATCGTGGATAGTTCTCTGAAGATGTCCATGCAGTGTGCAGCGGCAGTCAAAAAAGCAAACAGGATGTTAGGAATCATTAAAAAAGGGATAGAGAATAAGACGGAGAATATCTTATTGCCCTTATACAAATCTATGGTGCGGAAGGGATGAGCAGGAGGAACTTAGCTCATCACTGCAGTCCCAATGCACAAATCTATGGTGAGGAAGGGATGAGCAAGAGGGAGTTGCACAAATGCAAGTCCCCCTTGTCCAAATGCACAAATCTATATTAATGCAAGTCCCTCTTTGTCCAAATGCACAAATCTATGGTGAGAAAGGGATGAGCAAGAGGGACTTGGCTCAGCACTGCAGTCTGAATGCAGGGCAGAAGTCCCACTGAAGCCGAAGAAGTTTTGCCTTGGTGTAGGATGCAAGATCACACCATTTTGATTACTTCCCTTGATTTAGTTTCTACCTGCATTCAACTATGCTTCCTCAGGATAAGCAGAGGGTTCTGTGAATAAAGTGGATGTGTGCTAAAAATATCCTAAAGATAATCTCTGCTAACTGTACACACAGAGTACCACTGTACTAGCAATGCAGTGGTGGTGGGAACAATCTCAGGAATGTGCTAGCTATGTGTATCTCTATTGTTTCTGTCAATGCATTGAGCCCAAACATCTCCAGAGCAGTGGAACTGATAGGAGTGCAGAATCGAGACAATGCACATTTTTTTTTTTTTAAAATGATGTAACTAAGTCAACATTCCTGAAAGACTGAGGTCATAGCCTGTTTGGGTTTTTTTCTCCACACCCACAAGGCTATAACTGTGTTTCCACATTTAAATAACTTAAATACAAGCAGGGCAAGGAAATGAAATAGGATTCTGGTTATGAATTCCTTTTCTTAGGTTACTGATCTGTGCATTTTTCAATGCTTGTCCAGTTTCTTCCCAAGATTGTTCACTAGCCCTACCTTGCAGTAACCCTTCAGAGGGAGGAACGGAAATATCTTCGGCCCAGGGCTCTTTCAGCAGATGGCCATTAGCTGACATTTTCTAGTTCTTCATTTTATTAGTTGCATTATAACCGTGCCTACACGCTGCCGCTGAGACCAGGGGCCCATAGTACTGGAAGAAATGGAGATGATGGTTTCCCTGCTTAGTGTATCAACGTTGTGCAGGAGGTCATTCTGTGTTGTGCAGGAGGCTTCTGCATTGTGCGGGAGGTCAGACTAGATGATCATAATGGTCCCTTCTGACCTTAAAGTCTGTAAGTCTATGAGAACATATATACATATTGGGCCAAATTAATTGACTGGGGTGAGCTTAAATGGGAGAGAATTTGGCCCCTTGCTTAGTGGGTGCAATGGCTTTAGTACACTTACTTTTATCTCCCATTCAATTTAACTCTGCTGAATCTGTCACTTCTTAGCAATATTTTTCTATTTAAAACTGACTGCTAGTTAATATTTGGGGGCGCCAAAAAGCGCACTCAGGGGAAGCGGTGGAGCGGCGGTGAGCTGGGACGGGGAGGGCACCCACAGCAAGTAACGGGGGGCGCGTGCAGGGGAACCGCTCCCCGCCCCCTTCCCTGAGCACACCGCCCACTCTAATTCTCCTCTCCTCCCAGGCACCATGAGCCTGGGAGGCGGGAAAAGTGGAGCAGAGCCGGTGTGCTTAGGGGAGGAGGCAGAGCCGAGGTGAGATGGGGCGGGGAGCTGCCACCCTGGGTGGGAGTGGGGGGGGGGGGGGGGGGGCGGCTGCGGGGCCCCCCGGGCCGGGGGGGGAGAGGCACAAGGTGGCAGTTTCACCTAGGGCGCCAAATACCCTTCCACCAGCCCTGCTGATAGGACTTAATCAAAGATTTTTCAAAAGCTGTTAGGCCAAAGCTTTTTACTTTTTGCCTGAGGTTTCTCTCCTCTAAAATGTTACTTGCTCTTTAGCGGTCAGGTCAGCCAAGTGGCTGTGCCAAGCCTTTATCCCTGGAGGCAGTCTGCTCTTCAGTCTAAGAAGGATGAGTTGTTTAGCTACAAGCACTTGAGAAATCTTTCAGTTCTTTGAGACTTAAATCCAAAGAAGTGTTTTATGGAGTGAGTTACCAAATGTCACCTATCAGACAGTAGTTTGCCCTTTTCTGCAAACATTGATCAGATAATGTTGTCATTTACCGGGTTTAGCTAGTTAAAATATGTGCCTAATCTCAGGCTAGTAGCCAGTGAAAATGCACAATGCTTGCCAGTCTCATCAGAGACCCCGTAGGATAGGGTGGGCATGGAGACTGACCTCTGTCCCCAACCAAGTGTCCTTTTGGGTCAGGGACAGGGGTGAGGAACACTGTTGGAGCAGCGCAAGGAAGCTAGCACTGCTGCTGCCAGTGTTTTACGTGTTCTGTGGCTGAAGAGAAGACTGAGTATTCCAGAGCTGTAAGAACATAACATAAGAGAGGCTGTTCTGAGTCAGACCAAAGGTCCATCTAACCCAGTATCCTGTCTACCGACAGCGGCCAATACCAGATGCCCTGGAGTGAGTGAACCTAACAGGTAAAGATCAAGTGATTTCTCTCCTGCCATCCATCAACCCCCTCTGACAAACAGAGGCTAAGGACACCATTCCTTAACCTCCATGAATTTATCCAATTCTCTTTTAAACCCTGTTATAGTCCTAGCCTTCACAACCTCCTCAGGCAAGGAGTTCCACAGGTTGACTGTGCACTGTGAAGAAGAGTAAGAGTAATGTATTTCTCATTGCATACCCTAAATATGTTTGGATGCTAAGTACATATTAAATTACCCTATTTGTCATGTTGCTGCTTATAAAAAAATGTGATCTGAGTAATTAGTGACAGGTTTCAGAGTAGCAGCCATGTTAGTCTGTATCCATAAAAAGAACAGGAGTACTTGACTACATTTTTAGTCTCTAAGGTGCCATAAGTACTTCTGTTTTTTTGAGTAAGTCGTTTTCATTTCAATCTTGTTAATACTAATAATAATCACTCTGGGACTCTACAGTTAAATATTAACCATTAGAGTTCTGTGTACTGCCTTATTGGATACTATAGGAAGGAAGATAATGTTCTGATTATGCCATATTGAACTATAAAAACAATGATAGGGGTGTCATACTGGGACCCACAGGTTATTCTGGGTCAGTCTGAGACTGAATATTTGGAACTACAAAATCTTACCATGTCTGTTGTTGTTGTTTCAAAGTACATCTTTCCTGTTTATGTATTTCATTTAGGTAGCCACACTGGATAGTATTTTTGTCAGCAGGCAATAATTCACAAGATGTACATTAGTAGTTGGAGAATAACTTGCTTGTGTTTGACATGTGTTCACCGAGAAGTGCTATGAACTTTTGTGGGAACAAGGTGTGGAGAACGAGTCCATGATGAAGGCAGTAGTTGTGCAATAATGTTGCACCACATCCTGGTATTAAACAATACTCCTGGACTTGCCAAACAGTCTAAACAGGGAAGCTTACTGCTATGACTTTGAGGAAGTTTTCACCATCAGATCTGTATCAAAACTAACGTTAACGCTTTCATCTCTAATTCTGTAATTATGTATAGCAATCCTGTAAGTGTAGCAGCACTTGGTTAATCATAACCCCCCAAATGTGTTACATTTTGAAAAAAAGCGGACTTCAAAAATGTTCACCTTGCAAAGTTTCCTAATACAGGGTGGTGGTTACACTCCATTCAGTTAGAGAAAATCAAGTGTCTATGAAAACAATGTTAAACACTTCAGCAAAATCAAACTGTGCATGCAACTCAGTGGAGCCTGTATTACGATGTGAGAGGGGGAGAAAAATCAGGTCAGTGTCAACCTGGGAGAAAAGAGATGACTTGACGGTAAATAAAACTGTCTCAATATGTAACAATATACACTTTAAAAACAGTGTGAAAACTTCACAGAGCAGCATCTTGTGGGATTTTTACTTGTCATTGTTTGCAATGCCCACCTGAAAGCTTGACAATAAATCTTTTTATTGTGTTTGTAACATCCAGTTAGCAGCTACGTTTGGTTTGTATTTCTAATGGTACTTAAAATCGACAGTGTAGCATTTTTCATATACCTCCTTGTAATTGACATGAGAGGTCTGTGACAGATATGGCAAACTCTTGCAATATCTTTAGGAGATCTTACTGAATTAAATTTTAATCACTTTGGAGTCCACTGTATTTTAAATGCAAAGTTAATGTATTGTGGAAATGTGTAAATCCTGGGAAGTGTTATGAGCTTCAGAAGACTCTTTCATACAATGTGCCGGACAAGAAGGAACTTTTGGGACAAAGTTGAGTTTCCTAAGAAATACCTGGGGGAGGTGAATGCGAAGTCCCACTTCTAGACTTCACCTTCTGAAGCTATCCCAGAGGAGAGAATCAGTCTGACTGATACAGGGTCTCAGAAGATGAAAGGGAAGGCTAACTTATACATAAGTGTGCTTGTTCAGAGCCAAGGCAATTATCAATTTGATGCAGTTTGAGGGAGTGATCATCTACCAGAGCTCTTGTTTTATTGTGTTTTCTGTAATACTTTCACCTTAAGAATAAATCCTGCTTGCAGATAAAGGGTTGTGAGGTAACTTAAACTGTGAGCAATTAGGCTGTTTTTGTCCTCGGTGGCTATAAAGCATGGATGCAGGCTTGTGTAGGCAGCTTGAAGTGTTGGGGAACACAGTGAAGGCTGCACAATTCTTTGCTTCCAAAAACCCTGATCAGGAGGAAGAGACACACCCAAGAAAGGTGAGGGTTGATGAGCCAAGAGCAGGTGCCCTTGCTGGACCATGAGGAGGGAACACAGGTACAGTTTCCCAGAACTGTGACATTGTCTGTGTAGCCTTGGAAATAAGAACTATAACTACTGCTGCAAAAGAAGCTCACAATGTTGTGTGTTTTCTGTGCAATAACGATATGTGGTTTTTAATCTTTTCTGTGGCCAGTGGCTCTTAACTTTAATAAAATCATTAACATGCACACAGTCCTTTGTATCAGGTTTCAGTAATTTTAAAGCAGGTCAGAGTTGAGGCTTAAACAAGCTATTAAAATAATTCAGTTAATACAAAGATTTGTGCTAAGGCACTGAGTGGAACTAGGGAGGGTGTAAAGATTTTCAGCATCTGTGGATTCACTTGAGCCCTGATCTGTGCAACTCCTTCTGTTTCCACCATGGCCTTCTTTTTGAGGAGTGACTGCTAACCATACTGTGGCCTGGTCTACATTATGACTTTAGGTTGACTGTAGCAGCGTTAAGTCGACCTAACCCTGTACCCATCCTCACCTGGATGCCTTTTCTGACGACTTAAAGGGCCCCCAAAATCGATTTCTGTACTCCTCCCTGACAAGGGGAGTAGCACTGAAATCGTCTCTGGGTCGACTGTGGGTTAGTGAGGACACTATTGGCCTCCGGGAGCTGTCCCACAATGCTCTATTGTGACTGCTCTGGACAGCACTCTCAACTCGCATGCACTGGCCAGGTAGACAGGAAAAGCCCCGGGAACTTTTGAATTTCATTTCCTGTTTGGCCAGCGTGGTAAGCACACCTGCACAGGTCACTCACCATGCAGAGTTCATCAGCAGAAGCCACCATGCAGAGCTCACCAGCACAGGAGACCAACAATAGCAAAAGAGCTCCAGCATGGTCCACACAGGAGGTGTTGCATCTGATCGCTATCTGGGGAGGGGAATCCATGATGGCAGAACTCCGTTCCAACAAACGGAATGCCAACACTTTTGGTAGAGTCTCCAAGGCCATGCTGGATAGGGACGGACAACAGTGCCACATGAAAATTAAGGAGCTGAGGCAAGCATTCCAGAAAACCAAAGAGGCAAATGGACGCTCTGGGGCACTGCCGCAGACATACGGATTCTAGAACGACCTGAATCAAATACTCGGGGGGGGCCACCACTGCCCCACCGTTGTCCGTGGGCTCCTCCGATGGGGTAGTCATGAGCAGGC
Source organism: Dermatemys mawii (assembly GCA_007922305.1). Taxonomy (NCBI): domain Eukaryota; kingdom Metazoa; phylum Chordata; order Testudines; family Dermatemydidae; genus Dermatemys; species Dermatemys mawii. The sequence goes on along the minus strand of ML677375.1, from coordinate 11,306,920 downwards.
ATGAGGATTCGGATGACGACGAAGCTGATGAGGAAGATGATACCACGCAGCAGCAGGCAAGCGAACAGACTCTGTTCCCAAACAGCCAGGAACTGTTTATCACCCTGGAGCCAATACCCTCCCAAGGCGGTGTCGCAGAAGAGAAGTTGGCGAAGGCACCTCTGGTGAGTGTCTACATAAGATAAGGCATGATTTAAAAGGAAGCATTTATTAATGATTAACTTGCCCTCATGACTTGGAATGCATTCATGGTTAGTACAGCTACTGGAACAATCTGTTAACGTTTTCGGGGATGGAGCGCAAATCCTCCAGGGTCATTTCCACGAAGCTCTTCTGCAGATACTGTAGAAGCCTTTGCAGGAGGTTTCTGGGGAGAGCAGCCTTATTTAATCCTCTATGGTAGGACACTTTCCCATGCCAGGCTATAGCAAGTAGTCTGGTATCACAGCATGACAAAGCATGGCAGCATATGGTCCCGGGGTTTGCTGACATTCCAGCAACATCCATTCTTTATCTCTGTGTAATCCTCAGCAGAGTGATATCGTTCATGGTAGCCTGTTTGAAATACGGGACTGTAAGTAAGGGGACAGTCATTTGCAGACGTTCCCACTGGGCTGCTCATATATGTGGCTGTAAAGAAATTCTCCCCACATTATCCCAAGCAGCATGTGTGGCGCCGGGCGGCGGGGAGTGGGGGAGAGAAATCATGCTGGGGGGCTTGCGGTTTGCTAGCAGAGATCCTCCATGATAGCAGCCATGCAGTAGCGGGAGGCGGGGAGCCACGCGGTGGAGGGTGGGGTGTTTAGTATGGGAAAGGAGAGTGCTGCTGTAAAGAATGTGGATCAAACTGAAAGAATATGGCTTACCATGGCTGCCTGCATGGTGATTTCTGTTGCCCGGCCCTGCGTGTCTGATGTCTCTGACATGAAATCCACAGGAACTCAATTTAAGGTGCAAAATGCGACCTTGTACAGAAAGCATATGTTCTATGCGAATACTTTGTTTCACCGTGAAAGACTATATCCATTGTGCTGTAAAATGTATCTTTCTTATAACCTTGTCTCCCTTTTTTGCCTCCCGCAGCTGCTGCAAATGTCTCGGTCCTCCCAGTCCTCCCCCTTTCATGCCCATCGCAGAGGCTAGCGCAGATAAGAGAGAGAAAAAAACGCACACATGATGAAATGTTCTCTGAACTTATGAATTCTTCCCACACTGAAGGAGCTCAGCAGAGTGCATGGAGAGAAACATTTATAGAGTCCCAGAATGCATGGAGGCAAACCCTTTTAGAGTCCAGGACAGCAGTAGCAGAACGGGAGGAAAGACGGCAGGAGCGTGATGAAAGGAGGATGGATGCAATGCTGTCGATAATGGAGGATCAAAGTGACATGCTCTGGTGGAGCTTCAGTGGGACCAAAGCCACTGCAGCCCCTGTGTAACCACCTCCCCTCCTCCCCAAGTTCCATAGCCGCCTCACCCAGACTTGGGGTGAGAACGCGAGGGGGGAGGCTCCAGGGACTGAACCACTCCACCTCACAAGACAGCAGAAGGCTGACTTTATCAAAAAAAAATTTTAAAATGTGTTTGTGTCTTTGCCCCCCCACACACACATCCATCACCCCCAACTGGTGGTTTCCCTCCACACCCACCCCTTCCAGGCTACCTTGCTAGTCATCCTCTGTGTTTGTGAGGAATCAGTAAAGAATGCATGATTTTTAAAAACCTGAATTTATTTCCTCTGCAAACATTGGAGGCAAGGGGGAGAGGGGTGGGAGGGCGGCAGGCTCAGCGCTCTCAGCTGCTCTCATTTTGGTATTCTTGCGCTGGAGGGCAGGGGAAAGCAAGGCACAAAGTTCCGTGAACATGCCCTTACTCATGCGAAAGTTTCTGAGCCACTGCGAGTCATCCCAGACCCGCAGCACTATGCGATCCCACCAGTCAGTGCTTGTTTCCCTGGCCCAGAGTCGGCGTTCCATAGCATGAGCCTGCCCCATTGCCACCAAAATGTCCAGATTGTCGGACACTGTACTTTCAAAAAAGTCTATTCATGTCCTCATCACTCTCCTGATAGCGCAGTCGTCTCCTGATCGCCTTCTTGTGCATATGATGCAGCATAAACTCCACAACAATGCGTGAGGTGTTCACAACGGCCATTACTGCAGCGGTAATCTGAGCAGGCTCCATTCTTGCACTGATATGGTGTTAGCGTGGAAAAAGGGTGCGAAATAATTGTCTGCAGTTGCTTTCATGGCCAGAGGGGGCGCTGCGAGGGGTGGAGGTGGGGAACAGAGATAGCTACCCACAGTGCACCCCTCACTATGTCGACACTTGCCATGGTAGTATGGACAAATGGTGCCGACTTGCTGTGTTTTGTGGGGACGCACAAAATCGACTTTATACAGTCTGCTTCCAAAAATCGACTGCAAGGTAATTGGTCTAATTTTGTAGTGAAGACATACCCTGTATTGTACGTTACTGATGGGTACACATGCAAATAAGTCTTTTGAAAGTTGCCACCAATTGTGGTGGTGCAGTTTTTGGGGTGTCGCATTTGATCACCCAAGGCCCTGAATCTCCTTAGAGGAGATAGAGTTCAGCTGGATTTGTGGTTGCTCATCGTCCCTTCTGAAGATCAAGACTAGGGTCTTGACCTGAAATGCATGCACCCAAAATCAGGTTCCACTTTGAAAATGTTTGTCTGTCATGGCTAAGATGAAAGTATCACACTTGCTTTCCCTTTTATCCCCCACAGCAATGAAACTTAAGTCATTTTATGTGAACCACTAACCCACTACCCTAATGTACCACTCATGGGTCAATATCCCTTTTACTTCAGATACATTTTCGCTGATAATATTCTGCACAATTTGGATGTAGTGGGCAAAGAGGATTATTTTGTTTGTATAAAGCAGTGTTTGTTCCTCTCTCTAACAATGTAGAAGCTCTTTGATCACAAGCCTGAATTTTTAAAAAATGTAGCTAATGTCCACTGTGAATTAGATCTATTTAACCATAAACTGTATTCAGCAACACTATGCATATGCAATTTCTTTTCCCTATTACCACCCAGACCTAATTTTGCTTGCTTTAAAAATGATCATCTTCCCACCAGCACTTTGGTGTTTTATGGGGAAAACAATGCAATTGTGATTGAGATTAAGGTAACTTGCATTGCTATAATCTGATTATTTTTGTTTTTGTTTTGAAATCCTCACTGAAAGTTATTTCAATATTTAGAATTTCAAGCCTGTAATCGCCATTTCCCCTGTGTGTCAATGCCAGAGCTAGAATTTTCTTTTTATTATTATTTTATTTTATTATTTATTAAAGAGAGAGTTCCATGCCAGGATAGCCCTTTTTGTATTAAATTGAAGGGATGGGGCGGGGTAACAAATCTTCCCCATCACAAATCAAGATTATGAATACTTCAAAAAGCCTGTGAACAGGGGATATATTGGCACCAATCTTGCTGGTGAATCTGCCAAAAATGGATGTTTTGCTACAGAAGTACATTTGAAAAAACAAACGTCACCATGTTTAATAAATCATTGTGCATCTATAACCCACGGGTGAGTATGTCTCATATCCCCAGAGGATATGAGATATTACAGGCCCCAGCTACAGCATCTCGGTTCCTTGAGCTGCTGCAGCTTGTATTATGCTTTTTTGAACTGGGGACCTCTAGAGCTATCTCGTCATTTTATGGATGGGGAAACTGAGGCAAGATTGCATATGGCTAGTGAGAAAATTATCAGAGCTGTGATTAAAATGTGGGAAATGTACACTGCCAGCCTTGAGCCCAATTAAATTTTAAACACTAGTTTGTTGCCATGGTGAAAATATGAAGCAGATGGAAACAGTTTGTCAACCTTCGAACCCAGAACTCTTTGGGGATTTTTGTGGCTGTTGGATCTTAAAATGTTGTTTTGATCTCTAGGTTGGAAGCAGAGGAACCATTCGAGATTACACAGGATTTAATGCTTCCAAGGATGCTGAAACTGTTCGGAAGGCAATCAGAGGACTTGGTAAATATGCATCTAAGACGCACTCCTATATTGTTACAGGAAAGCAGATATGGCATTCTGTCGGACTTAGCACAAAAATGCTGGAATTTGGTGTGCCATAAAAATGGCCATAATGCCTCAGATCAATGGTTCATCTAGCTGATTATCCTGTCTTCTGACAGTGGCCAATGCCAGGTGCTTGAGAATGAACAAACAGAACAGGTGATCATCAAGTGATGCATCCTCTGTCATCCACTCCCAGCTTCTGGCATCCAGACGCGAGGGGCGCCCACATCGTAGGATTCTATCCCTGACCGTCTTGGCTAATAGCCATTGATGGACCTATCTGCCATGAACTTATCTAATTCTTTTTTGAACCCTGTTATGCTGTTTGGCCTTCACAATCTACCCTGGCAATGAGTTCCACAGGTTGACTGAAATTTTTTTCCTTCTGTTTGTTTTAAACATGCTGAATGTTAATTTCATTGGGTGAGCCATGGTTCTTGTTATGTAAAGAAGTAAGTATTTCCTTATTTACTTTCTTCACAAGAGTCATGGTTTTATAGATGTCTATCATATCCCCTCTTAGTAGTCTCTTTTCCCAGATGAGAAGTCCCAGTCTTTTTAATCTCTCTCCTCATATGGAAGCTGTTCTATCCCCTTAATCATTTTTGCTGTCCTACTCTGTACCTTTTCCAGTTCTAATGTATCTTTTGAGATGGGGTGGCCAGAGCTGCACAGAGTATTTAAAGTGTAGTGCTCCCATGCAGTCAGTAACTGTGATGATTGGGCATTTTCACATTTTGACAGGGGGGTACTACTACAACCACCTGAAACCCCCTGACACTAAGAATATCTGCCTAGGTCTCATCTTCATTTGATGGTATCTTTGCCATTCTCGTCTTCTGTTTGCTTTCAGCAAGTATTCATGATGGAGATCATTTCAGAACAAATTGACAAATCAGTGAGGACAACTTGGTTACTAAAATACCTCCTTGCCGAAGTACAAAAGTGAACGGGCTTTGTTTCCCAGTGAATTAAAGCTAGTTTGAATAACTCATTTTAGTTTCAGTGCAGTAGGAGTTTTGTTGGGTTGTGTAAAACTGGGAGTTGAACAACCTCGAGTAAAATTATTTTCTTTCAGGGACGGATGAGAAAACACTGATCAACATCCTCACTGAGAGATCAAATGCTCAGAGGCAGCTGATTGCTAAGGAGTACAGGGCAGCTTCCGGAAAGGTACGGCTTGGGGAAGACAGCTGACAGTAAAAATATCATCCTGTAGTATCTTCATTATGCAAAACTAACCTATCTATGCACAAACCCGAACAGATCTTGATTATGAGACAAAATATGAGAAATGAATACATCTAAGTAACTCTATTTGAATTTATAGCCAGGTCTGAGAACAGAGAAGGAACGCTTTGATTAGGAAAAAAGCTAAGTGATACTAACTCTTTTCAGTGCACCATTAAGCAATGAAGCATGTGCTAAACAAAGAGCCAAACAAGTGCCACCGTTATTTCAGTGTGGACTAGATGATGTAAATAAAGTAGCTCTTACCATTCCTTTTTGGGAAGATGACAAATGAGTTAAGGCTGAGAGTTAGAAGGCCCCTTTTCCAGCATCTGCAGTTACCTTTTCCTGGGCCTTCTCCATTTTCTTCTGAGAACCAATATACCTACATTTCTGTGATTTTTAAACATAAAGTGGGCTGACTTTAACTTTGCCTTAATTTTGAAAGAGTAGAATTAGCTTTCTAAATAGTCGTCATTTTTTTTTTTTGGAGGGAAACATCAAAAAGCAACACAGCCCTGAGCAAGATGCTTCTGAAAGTAGAAATGACTGAGAAGAAGCAGGGTGGAATTATTCCAGTAGCAGCAGCTAAACTACCTAAACTGCCATTTCATCTGGAAATAATGTGATCTGTGAAAGTGAAAGCTAATCACCCTGGGCCTTCCCTGTTTTTTTTAGGACCTGAAAGATGACTTGAAGGGTGATCTCTCAGGCAATCTGGAGCATGTTATGGTTGCACTTGTAACACCACCAGCTGTGTTTGATGCTAAACAGCTTAAGAAATCCATGAAAGTAAGTCTGCAAGCAAATTTTTCTTTTGATTTAGAGCCGGTTAGAAAGAAGGCAGATATATTTTGTAAAAAATTTCAAAGGGAATGAAAATTTTTTTGTTTAAAATTTTTTATTACATTTTTTCCCAAATGAAAACATTATATTTAGTTTCAGTAAGGACACTAAAAACACAAACTTTTTTGGGGAAAATATTTTGGGGTGGGGAAGAGAGATTTCCACACATCTGAAATGACATTTTTCAAAATATTTCAAAAAAGTTTCATTGAAAAACAACAACAAAAAGTGACCAAAACCAAATTTTCACTGAATTTTTTGTGTTGGTCAAAATGGAATTTTCTTAAAAACAAAGTTGAAATTGTTCATCTATCTCTACTACTTTGTTATGCAAAATATTGGGATGATGGAAAAATTAGTCCATTTTTCAGATATCCTATTGGTAGGCTATGACATGTTTGTAGTGCTTCAGCCATAAGAGGGCGGGAAAACCATGCCACAATTTATTAGCTATTCATTGCTGCAAACTGTTTTCAGATCCTGACTTTGTAAGTGGGGTTCTGAGTTTGGTGTTCTGCTGCCTGTTCTATTTCAGGTCACAAAAACAACACTAATTTGGCATGTCTGTTCTGTGCTCAAGAGTCCTGAGATTAGAATGTCAAATGTGTTGACATGTAGGAGTGACCTGCGTTCTCAGAGCTGTGTGTGGATTCTAATAGAACCTGGTCCCCATTATGAATGGTTCATTCCCTTATTTGCAGATTTGAGAAACTGAAATCTAATGAGCTATCTCTTGATAGGCTGAAATAACTTTCAGTTTCAGTAATTAAATCTTTTCGCAAACTTTATTTCTTTGCTAATGTGAATTGTCTGAATTTTGATATTTGAAATCAAAGTATTTTGGGTATCACCTAGTTTGTTTTTATTTACAATATGTGATATTTACAATTCATGTTTCAGGTCACTTGAAACTAATCCCCAAACAATCTCTCTAAAAACTATATATTTTTTTTCCTTGTAGTCAATTGTCTGTGGGTTTTTTCTTGTTTTTAAGGGTAGTGGAACTAATGAACAGGCACTGATAGAAATCCTAGCTTCCAGGAGCAGTAAGCAAATGAGAGAGGTATCCCAGGCATACTATACAGGTAATACTTTCTCAAACCTATGTATATTAATACCATTACCTGATTGCATCCTACCCAGTGCTCGATAACCTACTTGAAATGATCTGTGAAAAGTAAAATTATTTGGAATTTAGAAAATTAAGCTTTAGATACAAAAAATATTTTGCAATAATTGCAGTCTGTACAAAAGATTCAGCATACTATGCTGTTAGCAGAGGCATGCACCCGCATGAGGTGATTCAGCATGTAGTACATGGGTAGCCAAACTTTTTGGTCCAAGGACCACATCGGGGTTGCAAAATTGTACAGAGGGTAGGGTAGGCTAGGGTAGGGAAGGCTGTGCCTCCCCAAACAGCCTGGCCCTGCCCTCTGACCCCCACCCACTTCCCGCCCCATGACTGTCCCCCTCAGAATTCCTGACCCAGCCAGCCCCCCTGCTCTTTTTGTTCCCTGACTGCCCCCTCTAGAGACCCCCAACCACCCCCATCTAAGCCCCTCTGCTCCTTGTCCCCTGACTGCCTCCTCCCAAGACCCACCCCCAGGACTCTACCCCCTACCCAACCCTCCCGCTCCCTGTTCCCTGACTGCCCCAACCCCTATCCATGCCCCAACCCCTATCCACACCCCTACCCCCTGATGGACTCCCACGCTTATCCAACCACCAGTGTTCCCCGTCTCCTGACTGCCTCCTGGGACTCCCTGCCCCTTATCCAGCCCCTGGCCCCCTTAACATGCCGCTCAGAGCAGTGTGTTTGGCAGCTGCACAGTCCAGCTGGTGCTATACACACCACTCTGCAAGAGCTCACAGTCCCGCTTCCCAGAGCACTGCCCACATGGTGTATTGCATTTGCAGGGGAGGGGGAGGGACTAGCCTCCCCAGCCAGGAGCTCAGGGGCTAGGCAGGACAGTCTCGTGGGCTGGATGTCGCCCACGGGCTGTAGTCTGCCCACCCCAATGTAGTACCACTCCAGTACCTACAGGACAGAATTCTGTTGTTTGGGAACAAATTTCCTTTTTAAGTACACACTGTGCAGGCAGCTCCTATTGAAATTAGAGCCATGTGCAAGCATCTGAGGACAAAATTTTACTCTTGCAGCCAAGTTCCGGGTTCAGATGCATAGCTTGGCTGGTAATGGACTTTTTTCCCCCCTAAAGAATGTGGTGATGTGCTCCTTTATATCTTGCATATTAGTTTCTTTCCATTTAGAGTGGTGTGTGTAATTACTTTAAAGTGCACAGTAAAAAACAGCAGCTAATAGAAATGACTTAAAGATTTGTCATTGTTTTGTCATTCTAAGCGCTGCTTTCAGGGCCAAGTGACTCAGCCATGCAAATGCTTTGCAAACAAGCTTGGCATGAGAGTCTGGGAGAACTATTTTAACAATTGATGCACTTCAGAATGGTGTGTATCTACCTAATAGCATGTGTCTGTACATACCTAATATGAAGGTTAAGATGCTGTGGGGGAGGCCGCTGGTTTCTGAAACCTTTTAGGGTCAGATGCTCCTCTGCATTCTGGCCCTTTGCGCTGCTCTGATGGCACAAATGGGCCAGTAAAGCCACTGGCTCTACCCAGGTGAAGATTACTCCAGTGTCCCAATCGTGAAGACCTAGCATAGTTGGCTCCTATGCCACCCAGTCGTGCAGCATAGGAATATTGGGGGGGCATGGCCAGAGCACTCCTCTTACTCCGGTTTGCCATACTTGCCCTTATGGGATATAGCCATCCAACGCAACTTTGAGTATATCCAAGGCTGGTATTTGTTACCCCAGGATTGGCATAGAACCAGCTCCATAATATGGGAGCTTCAAACAGCACCTTTGGGGCTGCCGCTCCAGTTGTACCCAGTGGATATCAGAGAATCTTGTTCATTATTTTTAGTCATTTGGAGAAATGCACAGAACAGATTACTAAGCATTGCACTATGGCTACATCTACATTATGAGCTAGGGGTGTGATTACCATCTTGTACACAGGTAGCCATGCTAGCTTGTTGAGAGGTAGCATGAGCATAAATAGCCATGTAGCTGCAGTAACATGGGCAGCCGCAGTAAGGCCAAGTATAAACCTGCCTGAACCTCATAGGTGTGTACTATGGGTGGGTATGTACTATGCCACTGCAGCAACACTACTACTTATACTCCCACTGGTTCTCACTGAGCTAACGCAAGTATGTGTACACAAATTGGGAATCACCCTCCGACTCATAGAACAGCCTGTGTGATTTCACTGAAGAGATGTTTCTTTGGCATCCATAGCATCCAGTAACCTATGGTCTCATCGGTGTTAATTCTAGGATAGACTGAGTAAATATTTCTAAGTAAATAATTCTAAGTAAATATTTTTCAATGTGTATTTGCCATACACATTCTCTGAGCAATTCATTGTCGTGCTATTTTAAAAATACTGTCAAGTTCAACCAGAAACCAATTGTCCAAAGGATCCCGAGAGCACTGCAGTAATTTTCTTGCATCTCTCATTTTAAATGTTCAGGTACCAGAACGTATGCTTATTGTTATGTGCGTGTGTATTATATATATCTGTGTCTCTCTCTGTGTGTGTCTCATATACATACATGCATGCATACATACATACATAATTACAGGAAAACTTGAGATTTTTTTTATTGCTTTTTTTCTTATGGTAACTGGCAACAATTCTGCTCCTTTCCCAGGAGATTAATTGCTTAGCAATATAGCAGGTGAGATTGATTTGAACATTAGAAGAGCAAACTGGGGAAGCATATGCTTGAAACTGATCCACCTAATGTGTGGTACAACCTTGTCTGGATTCATACCTAGGAGATTTATAGTTTCTTGTATGGTGGGCTAATTAAACTACCATATAAGGAGCAGTGTGAGTTGCCTACTGTAACACATTATATAATCAGAAAGCTTTGCAAACTGAAGGCAGGAGGTAAAACAAATGAAAAAGCAAAAAAAATTGCCTTCAATGAAAACCTCCCTGTGGTGGTGCGTTGACTGTTGGCACAGAACATAAGAGAGGCCGTACTGGGTCCGACCAAAGGTCCATCTAGCCCAGTATCCTGTCTACTGACAGTGGCCAATGCCAGGTGCCCCGGAGTGAGTGAATCTAACAGGTGAAGATCAAGTGATCTCTCTCCTGCCATCCATCACCCCTCTCTGATAAGCAGAGGCTAGGGACACCATTCCTTACCCAGCCTGGCTAATAGCCATTAATGGACTTAACCTCCATGAATTTATCCAGTTCTTCTTTAAACTCTGTGATAGTCCTAGCCTTCACAGCCTCCTTAGGCAAGGAGTTCCACAAGTTGACTGTGCGCTGTGTGAAGAAGAACTTCCTTTTATTTGTTTTAAACTTGCTGCCCACTAATTTCAATGGGTGGCCCCTAGTTCTTCTATTATGGAAATAAGTAAATAACTTTTCCTTATTCACTTTCTCCACGCCACTCATAATTTTATATACCTCTATCATATCCCCCCTTAGTCTCCTCTTTTCCAAGCAAAAAAGTCCTAGCCTCTTTAATCTCTCCTCATACGGGACCCGTTCCAATCCCCTAATCATTTTAGTTGCCCTTCTCTGAACTTTTTCTAATGCCAGTATATCCTTTTTGAGATGAGGAGACCACATTTGTACACAGTATTCAAGATGTGGGCGCACCATGGATTTGTATAAGGGCAATAAGATGTTCTCCGTCTTATTCTCTATCCTTTTTTTAATGATTCCTAACATCCTGTTTGCTTTTTTGACTGCCGCTGCACACTGCATGGACATCTTCAGAGAACTATCCACGATGACTCCAAGATCTTTTTCCTGATTAGTTGTAGCTAAATTAGCCTCCATCATATTGTACGTATAGTTGGGGTTATTTTTCCCAAAGTGCATTACTTTATATTTATCCACATTAAATTTCATTTGCCGTTTTGTTGCCCAATCATTTTAGTTTCATGAGATCTTTTTGAAGTTCTTCACAGTCTGCTTGGGTCTTAACTATTCTGAGCAGTTTAGTATCATCTGCAAACTTTGCCACCTCACTGTTTACCCCTTCCTTCAAATCATTGATGAATAAGTTGAATAGGATTGGTCCTAGGACTGACCCTTGGGGAACACCACTAGTTACCCCTCTCCATTCTCAAAATTTATCATTTATTCCTACCCTTTGTTCCCCATCTTTTATCTAGTTCTCAATCCATGAAAGGATCTTCCCTCTTATCCCATGGTAACTTAATTTATGTAAGAGCCTTTGGTGAGGGACCTTGTCAAAGGCTTTCTGGAAATCTAAGTACACTACGTCCACTGGATCCCCCTTGTCCACATGTTTGTTGTCCCCTTCAAAGAACTCTAATAGATTAGTAAGACATGATTTTCCTTTACAGAAACCATGCTAACTTTTGCCCAACAATTTATGTTCTTCTATGTGCCTGACAATTTTATTCTTTACTATTGTTTCAACTAATTTGCCCGGTACGGATGTTAGACTTAGAAAAGCCCATGGAGACAGAAGTCTAGCGTACATGAATAGGGCACTAGAATGAGAGCTGGGTTCAATTCCTACCTCCGGCACAGACTTTCTTTGTGACCTTGGACAAGTTGCTTAATTTACCTTGTGCCTGAGTTTCTGCCTAAGATGGAGATAATATTTCTCTCCTCCCCGAGGTATTGCAAGGATAAAATCCACAAATGTCTGAGACTCTTGCCTGCTACAGTGATGAGGGTACATCAATGGCACCATCGCTCTTTACAGAGTATAGGGCATGCGTCGATGAGTTCTTTGATGGCTGCTCAGTCGGATGTGTGAGTAAAAAGTCCTGTCCATAGACAGTACACACCCATGCACTAGCAACTCTCTGAATCCAAGCAGCAGATTCTTTCCTCCTCTGATGCCAGTCATCACAAATCTTAATCCAATCTGCCTCTCAATCCCTCGCTCCATCTACACGCTGACTCCACCAACCAGAATGGCATTCTGCACTCCTTTCCCAGGTTCTAAAGCAGTGGTTCTCAAACTTTTGTACTGGTGACCCCTTTCATATAGTAAGCTTATGAGCGTGACCCCCCCCCCTTATATATTGAAAACACTTCTTCATATATTTAACACCATTATAAATGCTGGGGGCAACGCAGGGTTTGGGGTGGAGGCTGACAGCTTATGACCCCCCTCCCCCATGGAATAACCTCACGACCCCTGAGGGGTCCCAACCAAGTTTGAGAACCCCTATTCTAAAGGTTACTATATCACCTTTGCAAGCATCTTGAAATCTGCAGAACGGTCTACCTCTCTAGACCCTTCACAAGCTTCAGAGTACAGCACACACTTCAGGATCCTGTAATCCAGCATTTGCTTGATACGACCAAGCCACCTGAGTCTTTTCTTGCTAATCAATGTTCCCATGAATGTTGTAGCAGCATGATTTAACACTTCCACATTTGTCACTCTCTTGCCAACTTATTTGAAGAAGTTTACACAAGCATCTGATATGAAAACTGTTTAGTCTTCTGATATTTTGGCATAAGTTGTCCATGTTTCTGAGCCATACAGAAGAGTAGATAAGACATGTGTTTTCTGAATAGGGATTTTCACTTTAGTTGACAATTTATTGTTCCAGGCTCTGCCTTGCAAAAGACCAAAATTTCTAACCTGCCAATTCTACTAGTAAGCTCAGCATCAGAATCTACATTGTTGATAACAATAGAGCCGAAGTAGCAAAACTGGTCAACGGCATCTAGACTAACACCATCTAAGACGATATTTTGGAACTGGTTCTGAAGAGCCTTGGTGTATGATAATAGTCTCTTTCAAGCTTATTGCTAGCCCAAAGATTTTGCATGAATCAGAAAATTTGGTACAGTAACTCCTCACTTAAAGTCATCCCGATTAATGTTGTTTTGTTGTTACATTGCTGATCAATTAGAGAACGTGCTCGTCTAAAGTTGTGCAGTGTTCCCTTATAATGTTGTTTGGCAGCAGCCTGCTTTGTCCACTGCTTGCAGGAAGAGCAGCCCGGGAGGGTTTGGAACTAGGGTGAGCTGGCAGCCTCCCTATCAGCTCCCCGCTTCCCCAAGTTCCCTGTGCGGCAGCTGCCCAGCAGGCTATCAGTTGCTGGCAGTTGAGCTGTCCTTTCCCCGCCTCCCCCTTGCCATGTGCTGCTCCTGCCCTCTGCCTTGAAGGTGCAGAGCGAGGGAAAGAGGGGTGCTACCGTCTCCCTGCTCTTGTACCCCATCTCCACAGAGTGTAGGGGGGGTCAGAGGGAGTTTGCGGGCAGCAGCTGCTGTCTCAACTTGCTGATCTACTTAAAAGGGCAGTGTACTTAGTGAGGTCAGGTACTTAAAGGGGCAATGAGCATTTCTCACATGCACACAGTGTGTGTCTGTCTCTCTGCTATGCTGTCTCCCCTCTCTCCATTCGTGCTGCTTTGTAGAGTGTTAGGCTACATTAACAACAATGTGTTAACCCTTGAGGGCTCAGCCAAGTGCTAGTTCATCATTTAGCAGTAAGGCATTCCCTGGGAAATATCCCACCCTCTGACTCCACCACCTCAACCAAGCTTCACAATCATCACTGCTGTGTATACTGTTAAACTGTCTGTTTAAAATGTATACTGTGTATATGTGTGTATATGTATGTACGTCTGAATAAAATTTCCTTGGAACCTAACACCTCCCCCCTCACGTTTACACTAATTCTTATGGGGGAAATGGGATTCGCTTAACATCGTTTCACTTAAAGTAGCATTTTTCAGGAACATAACTACAATGTTAAGTGAGGAGTTACTCTAATAAGATGTTGTAGAGCATCAACACTCCGAGCCACAAACGTTGTATCATCTGCAAACAGATATTAACTTTTACTTCATTCCTGCCCCAATACGTGATCATAAAAAAGGTGCTTATCACTTACATTAATAAACGACTGTAAACCCAGAAATGGTAAATATTTTGTTTTGTGCCAAACTCAGGTTTGGGGAAATGCTTTAAAACTGTTTAAGAAAAAGGACATGGTTGTAGCATTAATTATCTGTTAGATAAGCAAGTAATAGTAAAATAATGGAGCAGTTTCTTTTTATGTCTCAGAATTTTAATTTCTCTGTGGTATGTGCAGAACTCCTGTTATAGTTTCCAGGTGTTAGTTATAGGTTCCTCTTCTCCCATCCAACATGGCAACAGCCACATCACTATTATGGCCCCACCAGTCAGGAAGCAGGAGATAAGAATGTCCATCAGCTTTATATTTACTGAGAAAATCTAAGCAGTTGTACATCTTCTTTGAAGCTGTAACAAGCAGAGGCCAGCCTGCAAGACCTTTGTTTCACCCAATTACCCCTATTTTGAGCCCAATAATTTTCTGTTTGACTAATGCATATCTTCATTTAGGGCATCCAGTCTTGATTTGAAGACATCAAGAGAGGGGAAATCACTACTTCCCTTGGTAGTTTGTTCTAATGGTTAAAGACCCTCACTGTTAGAAACTTGTCTTATTTCTAATTTGAATTTGTCTGGCTGTAACTTCCAGCCACTGGTTCTTGTTATGCCTTTGTCTAGATTAAGGAGCCCGGTGTTTTCTTCCCATAAAGGTGCTTTTACACCCATCTTCATGTTGATAAACTAAACAGATGGAGCTCTGTCTCCCACTGTCTACAGCTTTTGTATTCAGCCCTTAAGTTACTTTTAAGACTTTTCTCTGAATCCTTCCCAATGTTTCCACATCCTTCCAACTCACTGTTCCCTTGTTTATACATCTAAGAATTGTACCCTTGCTGCCACAGCATCATACTGGAAGCTTATGTTGAGTTGCTTGTCCATTGTAACCCCTAAATCCTTTTCAGAGTCCATGCTTTCCAGGATACAGTCCCCCATTCTTAGGTATGGCCGACATTCTTTGATCCTAGATATATGACCATGCATAGGACTGTACTAATGGGAAGAGGCTGGATTATGCGGCTAAACTATCAGTGGACTGATGGATTTTGCCTACTACCATAGCATTGATATGTCAGAGTTTGCTGGGTAGGATAGGATGAGAAGGCTGCAACAAATCAGTTAATCGTCAGTGATCTTCCCTTGATATCTAGATCCTTTGCTAATCTTACTTTCGATTTTTTTGTGTTTTGTTTTTAAATTACAGAATTCAATTACATTTTTTATTTTGTTTTTAGTATATAAGAAGAGTCTTGGAGATGACATCAGTTCTGACACCTCTGGTGACTTTAGAAAAGCCCTGTTAACTCTGGCAGATGTAAGTTCCTTCAATTTACGGTTGACATATTTACCGTACAGAATTGGTATTTAGATTTTACTTCAAATTATAAATATCAGCATGAATCATCTGACAATTTATACAGTACTTCTAGGGCAGGGGTGGGGAAACTTTTTGGCCTGAGGGCCACATTGGGGTCAAAATTGTATGGAGGACCAGGTAGGGAAGGCTGTGCCTCCCCAAACAGCCTGGCGCTGACCCCCTTCCACTTCCCACCCCTTAACTGCCCACCTCACAATATCCCCTACCCAACCCCCCTTGCTCCCTGTTCCCTATCCATCCCCCTACCTCTGGACAGACCTCCAGGACTCCCATGCCCTATTCAATCCCCCCTGCTCCCTGGCCACCCTCTCCAGAGACCCCCTGCCCCTAACCACCACCCTGGGACCCCACCCCCTATCCAACCCACCCTGCTCCCTGTCCCCTGAGTGCCCTCACCATTATCCAACCCCCTGGCCTCCTTACCATGAGGCTCCTAGCAGCATGTTTGGCTCCATGCAGAGCCAGACACGCTGCCCGGCAGGAGCACGCAGCCCCACCCCCCAGAGCGCTACACGCATGGTGGTGTGGCTCCAGGGGAGGGGAGCCGGAGGCAGCCTCCCCAGTCAGGGGGCCAGACAGGACGGTCCCGCGGATCGGATGTGGCCCACGGTCTGTAGTTTGCTCACCCCTGTTCTAGAGTGTGCATAGCTTTGCTTATATAAACTTAAGGTAAGCAAGTGACATGGTAGGCTAGAGTACTGATATTTCCCCTCTAGAGATCAGAGTCCCTATCTGGACCTGTCAGTTGAGATGGGTTTGGTCTCATCTTATCCTTGTCTACTATTATACCTGTTACAGCACCATAGTTCTATCACAAGTAATCATAACTGGCATCCTCTTCTTGGACTCTTAGTACAGTAGCAATTGGGGTGTTACAGATCAGGATTGAGGAGTTGTGTGGCGAAGCCAATTCATGCTATGGCCTTTGCTGTTGCATGCTCCATTCAGGAGTACTAAATCCAAAGTCTGACAGGTCAGGCTCTGTCCTATTCCCATAAGAAGCAGAGTGATGCAGTTTTCTTCATTCATTGCACTCCTGTTGGATGCCAGCATTGTTGATCATAATGAGAGGGAGTCACTACTCCAGGCTTATTTGGAGTGGGGGTGAGGTAGAGAGGAGAAATAGCAGGAGTGGTGGCTTTAGCCCCAAATACTCATACTCAGCCTTCCACACACAATACTATTAATGACCCTGTCAGACCAATTTTGGATGTAGGAGGATGCTGGCAAGAGCGACTTTTTCACAATACTCAATAATTATTCTTGGGTGAGTGACTGGGAGAAGGTGTAACTGTATTTGAGACTTTCAATTTCTGCATATTTATAGGCTTCAAAGTTCACTCTTCCTTATTGCAGGGCAGAAGAGATGAAAATGTAAAAGTGGATGAACATCTTGCAAAGAAGGATGCACAGGTACAGCAAAGCAAAACAACTGCTGAACCAAGCTGGGCTTGGCGCATAGATATAAAGTGTTATCTATTGCAATACAAAATTAGCTGCTAATTAGCATCGTACAGGGATAGATCATACCCAAGAAATTCAGGACTTTGAACACCCCAAAGTTGAAATGGAGTGGGCAGGGAGACCATCAGATTAGAATATTTGTGGGATGTGGGGTTTTTCCCACATCTCCTTCCTATAACTGGCATAGTTTTCTATATATAATCCGGTCTAGAGTACCCAGTTTTCCGCTTTCTAATAACGCACTGTTGTTACACTTCAAAGATTACTATAGCAGTTTAAGTATTGCCATTTTATCTGTGGTGAAAGCGAACATGAACATTGGTCTCTTAGATGGTTTTTTAATGGCCTATGGGGAAAGTTTTTCATTTTATTCAGACTTCCCATTAACAGTGTAAAACTTTGGATTGTCCTTCTTGCTGCCACCATGTGAGGTGCAGAATTTGGGCCCAGCAATCCTGGGCCAACACACTGCAAGTGTAGTTCATGACTCGCTCAAAACGTTCCTGGAGCAGATATGTGAGTGGTGGTATCCATAAAACACCATCCCCAGTTTGGCAAATCAGAGGATTATGGTGACGCTTCTATCTGAAGGAGACACCATAGCCACTGATGCCCTTGAGTAGAATTGATGTGGGGGAAGCTCCAAGGAACCTCCATTCCTGAATAAGACATGTTGTTGTTTACAAAGTCTTGATTTGTATTTGACACATTGGAAATAACTTTAACATTCACTTTGTGATAAACTTCATCTTTCATGAAAAGCAAATATTTCCATGCTGTCATATTCATGGAAAAATCTCCTCACTTTGGTAAAGATGAATCCCTTAATGTCAGTCTTCCACAGTATAAGATGTTCGAGTGTAGCTCAGTAAACCTGGTGGGGGAGGGGAGATAGCAGGCCAATGCTCAAACCATTGAGCTAAACCCAGGGTTGTGAGTTTAATCCTTGAGGGGGTCATTTAGGGATCTGGGGCAAAAAAATCTGTCAGGGGACAGTACTTGGTCCTGCTAGTGTAGGCAGGGGGCTGGACTTAATGACCTTTCAGGGTCCTTCCAGTTCTATGAGATAGGCATATCTGCATATATTATACGATAAACAGGCAAATTCTGCTTTATGACTACTCCTCTCAAGAGAAAGAGAGAGAGAAAACTAGCTCAACTTTCTGAGCTTGAGTTTCAGCAACCAATGACAGCAACACCACGGCACTGCAATGAAATCTGTTGCATCGCCCAGGTTCAGAATCCAGTCCTCAGAAAACTTACTGAAAATGCAGAGACTAGTTTGCAGTGGCATGGCTCCACATTCTTCTTTTGAGAAGTCTAGTCTTGTGGCCACAGTGATCTTCTTTCTTTCCTTGTAATAGGTTCTCTATAATGCTGGTGAGAAGAAGTGGGGTACAGATGAAGATAAGTTCACTGAAATCCTGTGCCTTAGGAGCATACCTCAACTGAAATTAAGTATGACATCGATTTTGGATCATTTTGTGATATTTCTTATTAAATGATTGGTTTTTATAGCCAAGCATCTTTGTGTCATTTGGATTGAGGTGCCACTCACTGTTATTGTCCCAGAATCACTTCTGTGGTTCCATCAGCTTTTGCTAAAGCTTGCAGAATAAAAACCCTGGAGTTGCTAGCTGTCATGGCTCTGAAGATAGGCAGTACTGTATCTGTTCACATAGGGAAGGCAAAAGTCTGCAAACTGAAACAATAGCTTTAAGAGGCGTGTATTGTCCTTGTTGAGGGTGCCACATATCAATGTGTATGTAGATTTGAAGTGGGCTCTTCCTGTGTAGTTTTACTTTAGGTATTTTCATTCCCACTTTTTCAGAAGAAGAGATGGAAAGTTTGCTCTTAAACCCCGGCAGCAGGTCTCTTACTTATCCCTGTCTCCAAAGATTGTGTGGATTGCATAGTGTGCTTTAAATGTAACTGTGAGCATGTACAGATGTCATGCAGACTTGAGGACTGAGCAAGCCTCTGATAAGGAAGTGATTGTGTTCACTATTTTGTGGATTTCTAAATGCATCTTTGCCTTATTGCTGATGGAATGTGCTGCATGAGACATCCTGTTTTTTTTCATAAAGAAACCTGGGACTGTGAAAGCCTTCAGTGGATAAAATTTGTCTCTACCAGCTCAATATATTTGTGTGTCATTCTTAATTTTACAATTATTAAAGCAAGACAATTCGGTAAATGGGCTAACTGAAGCTCCGCATGCCGCATTAAAGAACAGAGACAAATGGCTTTGAGAGAG
The DNA here is from genome assembly GCA_007922305.1 of Dermatemys mawii. NCBI lineage: Eukaryota > Metazoa > Chordata > Testudines > Dermatemydidae > Dermatemys > Dermatemys mawii. Next base: position 11,287,713 of record ML677375.1, on the reverse strand, counting down.
AAAGTGATGAATGTTGAAATGATGGTGCTTGAAGGTTGTTTATTCCTTAACAATGTCTATATAGCTACACCTTGATTGGCTTAGAATTATGGTTAACGTTGCTCTCATCGTATGGTATGTGTTTATCAAAGGCCTGTTCCAAACAATATTGAAGGTAGTAGAAAGACTCCGGTTAATTTCACAAAGGTTTGGATCAGACCCCAAATGGAGACTGATGCATGAGAACATGGTGTAATTTCCTTGTGATAGTTGGATACACTTACTACATATGTTTGGTTCTTTTTGTAGCATTTGATGAATACAGGAACATCAGCAAGAAGACCATTGAAGAAAGTATACAGGGTGAAATGTCAGGGCATTTTAAGGATTTACTCTTAGCCATCGGTAAGATTCTTGGCGGGGACATGGCTGAAAACAAGCAATGCCTTTATTTTAAAAAAAATAGTATAGGTACAATATTAGTCTGAATACTTTGACTTACAGTGACTATAGTTCTTGCTTTTAGCGATAAGCAGTATCGCTGCATTAAGCATTGTAACACTGACTTGGGTTTACAAAAAGGAAAAAAGCTTGTTAATTCTGTAGCATATGTTCAACTATGTTGGTGTTTCTAATTAGTACAGCGGTAGCATCTAGCAGCCCTAATGCTGGACCAGAACTGTTTTGTGCTAAGTCCTACACACTAGGCATGCCCTCCATTTACACTGACTCTTTGCAAGTGCCAAAAAACCCTCAGCCATACTTGGGGATCTTTTTAATAGCAATGCTAATGATTAATTTTACAGGTCACCAGACTTCAGCCAACCATAGTGCTGAACCATTTCTATAGCACTGTGGTATCTTACTGTCAGGGCAGGCCTGTGGATTCTATAAAGTCTTGTTCTTAACAATAGAAAGGGTTTAACTAAATATCTATAGCCAGATTTATGCTTCATATAAATGGGTGCATCTCTCATAGGAGTGAGTGTGTAAAATGTATGTAGTTTATCAGCCTGGGGCATCAGCAGAACGAGAACTATAAAGTGAATGCAGAATTTGGCCAGATGCATACGTGTATATACCTAACTTGCGCATGCATGTCAGGCATTAATGGGTACAAGGCTGGCACATAGAATTCCATTTACCTCACTTTGAAAATCTGGCCATACATGTCCTGCCCATTCATAGTGAGGGCTTGTAAGCCAAAGAAAGTTGTATGGTGGTATTGTTTTAGAGTAGGCCATTTAAACTAACTCTTAACTTTTCTTTTAATAGTTCAATGTGTGAGTAACACTCCTGCATTCTTTGCTGAAAGGCTGCACCAATCTTTGAAGGTAGGTTTTCAGCTTCCAGACCCATTCTTGAACTCTTGTATATCAGTAAGAGAACATCAAGATTCTAAGAGTGATGTCGGTACATAATAAACACGTGGCTGGTCCCTTACCACAGATAATTTTTGGAGTCAGGTTAAGTGGGGAGGAGAATGTGATTTCTAAATGTAGATGCTGATTTTTGCCTAAATTACCTAATGCTTTTATATGGTGTATTGTACCAGATAGCTCTTCTTTCTTTTGTCAGGGTGCTGGAACTGATGAGTTCACTCTTAATAGAATCATGGTTTCCAGATCAGAAATTGACCTGTTGGATATTCGAGCTGCATATAAGAAGCATTATGGTTGCTCCTTGTACTCGGCTATAAAAGTAAGAATTATTTTAATGAGCTATTTTTGCATATTGGAACAAAGTTGTGTAACAAATGTGCCAGCTCATGTAATAGAACTTTTTCAGTATTTTTCCCTCTATTTGAGGTATCTATAAAAGCTTTATATTTGGAAGTGCCAAATGTGTTAAGTGGGAGTAAGCAAGGAGGTGTTAGTACAGGAGTTGGAAGAAGACAGTGGTATAGCTTTAGTATCTGTGTTTGGACAAAATGGCGTAAAATGGCAATTGAGTAGGTCAGAGAGCAGGTGGCTGGAGGCAGGAGATGACTAGGAAATAGACAAGAATGTGAGCTCTTGTGCCAAACATTTGGTACATTGTGTAGAAAGAAGAGGCAAGACTCGATCCAGTTATATGGGGAGGTGGAGTCCAAGGTGATTAGTAGGAAAATGGTGGTGTAATTCACAGGGGAATGGAGTGGAAAGGAAGTGGGGGATCTTGGGTGGAAAAATAAGAGACTTAGTTCTAGTCATCTCGAGTCCACAGTGGGCAAGCTATGATGATCTGTCAGACAGTGAGCCATGCATGTTTAGAGATTTGGGAACCATTAGCTTAGCTTACTGACTCTACATGAGTACTAAGGGAACAGGTATTGATGGAGAAGATGGAGCAACCAATGACAGCTCTGCAGGATGCCAGGGGAGGCGGACTGGGTGCTCCTATGTGCCCAATAATATATTATAAGAGCAGAACTGCACCACACTTTCTGATACCCAGAATGTTTGGAAATGCTTCGCTTTAGTAAGAAGGCATGAACATTAAGCGAATCATTTAATCATCTGTTTTAAAGCTGAATTGAAAATTGCTAAAAGGCAGGCTTAGGACCCTGTTTCCTCATGTTATACTGCCTCTTGCAGTGACTCTTCCCACAGCTGACCTGCACCAGGGAAGCATTACACCCTAATACTAGTTTTGTGATATGGTAGCTAATTTTCATAGCCTCAGAAGCAGATCAGGGACCATTATTAGCTATTTGAAATAGGATAGTTGTAAGAAGAATGAGGAGTACTTTTGACACCTTAGACTAACAAATTTATTTGGGTATAAGATTTGGTGGGCTAAAACCCACTTCATCAGATGCATGGAGGGGAAATATAGTAGGAACATACACACACACCATGTCAAGTGCTTAAAGTGACTTTGTTTAGAGGTAGTTATTCATTTTTAAATAAGATTGAACACAAAGGTTTAGTTCTTAAAGTTCTAGTCCTATAACACTGACTGCAATTTCCTTCTCTTTCCAATGACTTATTAATTCAACTTCTTTCCACTTTAATGGAAGCTGGAGTGGTTTTCCCCCCAGAAATGTCACTCGGGTAGTCCTTCTAAGCATGTACCGGATATCCTCTCTCAGCTCAGTGCTTTTAAGTCCAGCAAGTAGCTGCCAACATTCTCTCATCTGCTCAAAAATTTCTGAGGCTGGGAGATTAATCAGAAGTGTAATTTAAAAAAATGAATCAACAGTCTTGAGTGATCTTTTTGGTCAGCCTCTTTCATAAATTGATGCACAGTGTTCTGTTTCTAGAGGCGGAACTGATGTGATGAGCCCTGTTCCATAAGTAGCTCTGAATTGCACATTGCTGATCATCACAAATAACTGAACCATAATCATGTGGTAATCTAGACTTGTATTAATTCTTCTTTAGGATAAAACCTTTTATACAAAATCAGTAGGTGCCTGAGGCTTTCATGATTAGGAAAAGGGTTAGCTAAGCCTGATCTCTCTTTTCCTAGTGTAGATGCAGGGTAACACCTTGTTTGATTCATCTGGTAGACGTTGTAGTCTAAATTATCCTACATCTGCACTGGGAAAAATGGTAGCATTTAGGTTGGGCTTAGCTAAAGTGTGTGCTAAAGTTGTCTGCTTTTCTTAGTTCAGGCAAAGCAAGAGTTCTGCATACCTACATGGGATTCCATTTTTGACCAATCAGCTGGTACCGATCAGTGATAAACTCATTGAATGGGCCTGTGCCCTTTAAACTGTCAACTTGTTTATAACTTAATTCATATATTGAGAAACAAATAGAAATATATGGAATAACATTGCTAATGTCTGTAGACATAAATGCTAGGAGCAGTCAAGCTTGTAGGGGGACAACATATCTTTCATATCATTTAAATAGTCATCCAGCCTTCAGAGAATCTTGTCATTGTAATATAATAATGTTACTGTACTCTAGTATCCAAACATTTTAAAAAATTTTGTATATTCTTTCTTTATCACCTGTACTCTGCTGCAGAATACTCCTCCATAGTCTTAGATTCTTGTCTTCATGAGAAAGTTGGACTGGCTTAAATAAAGGTTATTTAGTTGAATTCATGCAAACCGCTTTTCTGGACACTTTTTTTTTTGGCTTGAGTGGCTTAAAATGATTAAGCGTCTGTTTGAACTAAACCAAAATAAGCCTGGCTTAAACTAAAATTTATACTCACACAGCCTTTTACAGCAATTGGTTCAACTTATACAACTTCTTGTAGTCAGCATTTTCCGACTTGCTGTCTACAGACAGGCTTCTAAATCTGCATTTAGGTTCAGAAGTGAAAATAGCCTGACTTTCAGAATTACTGAAACCCTGTAGCTCCCTGTGATATGGAAAGTGAGATCACACATTTAAGAGACTAAATGTAGATTTGTGGTTTCTGACTTGAGGCACTGGGGTTTGAAGGTGTTTGGATTTTATGTTTAGGGTTAAACAATTTTCACTCAGCTACTTTCTGCCTGTCTTCACCAGTGTCACTGTTTGTTTTTATTTTTTCCTCTGCATAGTCTGATACCTCTGGGGACTACGAGGCCACACTACTGAGGATCTGTGGAGGGGATGACTGAAAGTAAATTCATAAGGAACAGAGTGCTATTGCTTTTCTGCTACCTATAATAATGCTTCCTGTGAAGCTTTGTAAACATTTAAGCAATTGTAAAATTGCAACATGCTGACTGCTTTCTCATCAAGTATCCTAATAAACAGATGTTTGTTTTAGTGCATCTCTTCAGGCTGTTATCTAACCATCTGTTGGCTTTTGGATAAACTGTCCTTAGACTATCAGAAGCCAGATCTTCCAGCTATACGCCGCTGTGCTCCTCTGTAAGCTAAAAGTCTGTCTGGAAATAGTTCCCATCTTTCTACAGCTGTACAGCATCAGAAAAAATGCTATTACCTTGAGGTGGTGGCAGAATACAGACCAATAGAAGGTCACGTTTATAGTTACAAAGGCTGTTTAGTAGATTGCATTGGTGGACTGATAATGTAAACACTGGATTCTTCTCTAATAAAGTTATTCCAAAGATAACCGTTTGTTTTATTTATTTTAGGGCTATCGGTTGCATTTAACGCATGCAATTAACTCAGATTAATTACAATTTTAATCACACTGTTAAACAATAATAGAACACCAATTGAAATGTATTAAATAGTTTTGGATGTCTTTCTAAATTTTCGAATGTATTACCCCTGGGGGAATTCTGCACCACTACCCAATGCAGAATTCCCTGTCCTCCTCCCACCTCGAATTGCTGGCTGCCCCAGACTCTGTCAAGCCCAACTCGCAGTGAGTGGAGCGCCCAGCCTGGCAGGGCTGTAGGCTGCATGCTCTGCTTGATCCTCATTCTCCTGGGGATGGGAGAGGACCTGGGAGACCCAGGTCCGGCAAAGGGTGAGGAAGTGCAGGGCCATGGCCTTGGCAGGGCAGTAAAGAAGTTGGTGGGAGTAAAGGCTCTAGGGGTGCAGGTATTTCAGTTAGGGGGTACCCTATGGCTGGGCTTGGGGGTGCTGGTGTATGGGCCAAGAGGTGCCCTACGGCTTGGTTCTGGGGGGAGCAGGGTGTGGGTATCTGGACTCTGGGGACCACAACACAGCCCCTCCAATACTCCCAACTGGAACTGGGTCGTCATAGGGGTTTCTTTAATTCTCTATTTCTGGGGGGAATCTTTTTTGCTCTCGTCTGTATCGTTGACAGGTATTTTGAAATAAATTATCAAAATAATTGAAACCGGAGTGATTGTTGTTTTTTTGAGAAATAATACATACAGAATTTCAAAATATTGTGTGTAGAATTTAATTTTTTGGCACAGAATTGTCCCAGAAGTAAATATATTGATTTCAATTACCACACAGAATAGGAAGTGTACAGTGCTCAGTTTATATTTTTATTACAAATATATGCACTGTAATAGAAGAAATATTTTTCAATTCACTTCAAACAAGTACTGCAATCTCTTTAGTGTGAAAGCACAAAAAAACTCTAATTTTTTTTTTACATCACTGCACTCAAAACCAAAACAGTGCAAAACTTCAGAGCCTACAAGTTCACTCAGTTCTACTTCTTGTTCAGCCAATCACTAAGAAAAACATGTTTATATTTCCAGGAGACACTACTGCCTACTTCTTATTTATGTCACCAGACTGTGAAAACAGGCATTCGCATGGCACTTTTTGTAGCCAGCACTGAAAGGTATTTACGTGTCAGATATGCTAAACATTCGTATGCTCCTTCATGCATCAGCCACCATTCCAGAGGCCATGCTGAAGATTCTAGTTTTAAAAAATAATGCATTAATTAAATGACACAATCCTCCCCTGAGGAGTTCAGTGTCTCCTGCTCTGTTTTATCTGCATTCTGCCATATTTCATGTTGTATGAGTCTCAGATGACCTGGCACATGTTCACTTTAAGAACCCTTTCACAGCTGATTTGACAAAACACAAAGAAATACCAATGTGAGATTTCTAAAGATAGCTACAGCACTCAACCCAATATTTAAGAATTTGAAGTGCCTTCCAAAATCTGAGAGGGACAAGATGTGGAACATGCTCTCAAGACTTCTGAAAGCAACATTCCAATGCAGAAGTGACAGAACCCGAACCACCAAAAAAGAAAATCACTCTTCTGCTGGTGGCATCTGACTCAGATGATGAAAATGAGCATGCGTTGGTCCACACTGCTTTGGATCGTTCTCAAACAGAACCTGTCATCAGCATGGATGCATGTCCTCTGGAATGGTGGTTGAAGCATGAAGAGAGTTTTGCATATCTGGTACATAAATACCTTAATACCAGCTACAACAGTGCCATGTGAATGCCTGTTTTCATTGTAAACAAGAAGTGGGCAGCATTGTTTACATTTATGGGAAATAAACTTGTTTGCCTGAGCAATTGGCTGAACAAGAAGTAGGACTGAGTGGACTCGTAGGCTCTCAAGTTTTACATTGTTTTATTTTTGAGTACATTTAATTTTGTAAATAATTCTACATTTGTAAGTTCAACTTTCATGATAGAGATTGTACTATAGTACTTGTATTAGGTGAATTGAAATACTTTTTTACAGTGCAAATATTTGTAATCAAAATTAAATAGAAAGTGAGCACTGTACACTGTTCTGTATTGTTGAATCAATATACTTGAAAATGTAGAAAACATCCAAAAAATACTTAAATGATATGCTATTATTTAACAGCATGAGTAATCATAATTTTTTAAATCACTTGACAGCATTTTATTTATTGTGATAGCACCTCTAAGCCCTGCTCAGGAGCCAACCTCTTACTGTGCTAGGTACTGCACAAGTGTGTCCAGATGCTGCAGGAGCTGAAATGGTTGGAGACCTCAGACAGTTTATACACGTTAGCAACTGTTGACTTAGCATAGTGACCTGGAAATTTAAGGACAGGACACACAACAAAGATGGTTGCAACAAACAAATCAGGTGGTACAAGGTAACAATGAGGCAATACTGGTCAGCATATGTAGCCTGAGACTATGGAGACAAAATCTGATATGCAATTTGCATTAGTGTGATCAGAGAGGGCTCAAACAAACCATAGGCAGGTAGCACTACTGCACACAACTGATCTCTGCTGTCATCTGCCAACTGAAGGCTATCTCATTTGGGAGAAAGGATGAAAGATGGTAGAGGGGTGGGAGGAGATAGGTGGACTGGGAGAAATCCCTTTGCACCTTAGTCTGTAAAATCATGGTAGACACAAATAAATTCAGGGAGATATATCTTCTGAATATCATAAGTCTCAATATAGAGTTCATGTACATTCCTGACCAAATAAGTAGGCCAGAGCCTATGCAAGGGACATTTCAGCCGAGAAAACTAAAGTTTTCAAAAATTGTTAAAATATTACCGGTAAGCAAAAGTGAAACTAGAACTGCAGTTGGACTGACCTTGCTAGGACTGAGAGATTACTGCAACTGGATTCTTTTCTCAAAACCAGAAGTAAAGTAGAGTCACAGTCATTCACTTCATTAATCCTTACTTTGATGAATAAAGCCCATTGGTAAGGGTGAACGGTCATTGCTGTGTAGTTTCTTAAGAGGTTTTTGCTAGTCCCCATTGGTGGTTGATTTAGTGCAGTTTTATGCAGCTTCCACAAGGTGGCAAGGTCAGTTAATAGGGATTTGTAAGTGGAATTGGGTTTGGTTTTTTAAGTTTTTTAATTTTTTTGAGACTCGTGGGGTTTGGGGGCTTTTTTGTCATAGGTGACTTCAACACACACAGTTATAGTTTAAAAATGGTTATAGGAGTGGTTTTAGTGATTAACTGGTTTCTATGTATACACATGCCTTTAGAATTTTAGAATCCTCCTATCCCCAATCCTGTTCAATTAAGAAAACACACCCAAATTCATGAACTTTCTGGCCTGGCCACTTGAAACATCCTGTGTTCCAATTTTTTTGTCCCACACCAGGATATGGTTCAACAGTGGAATGTATCACATTGAGGCAACAGAGTCCACAGAGGATGGAGAGAATGAGGATGACCTTTAATGTAAGTACACACATTTTAAACAAATGTAAGTTAATATTGTATGCAGCAAAACTAGAACTACAAAAAACAAAAAGGAATTTATATAAACACCCCCTCTCCTTTCCCTCTGAAATGGGTTGGGCTTGTTTAGAAGGGCAGTGTTTGTTTTTTTTCTCTTGTGAGACTTGGCAACACTGACTGGGAGCCAACTTTTATATATCAAAATGATAGGATTACAGGGCATGGTTCAAAAGTCTTAAGTTATTACATTATAGCTTTGTTATATCTATAAGATACCGATACTGGTTTTTAGCAAATTCCTGTTGTGGTCTAAAACTTTGTTCGGCTGTAGGGAGACTTTCTAATTCATCTAACCCTGCACATTTAGGACAGAGCTAAACAGCACTTAACATGAAAAGTTCTCATCACTCTATCCTTCAGGCTTCAAGCCTAGCATGATCATGCTAGTATACATTACAGTAGGAACTGGAGTACAAGAGGACTTAGTTTTGGAAGTATCCATTTTGGGATACTTAAACTCCCTGGCATCACAAGACCAAGCTACAGGATGATGATGATTTTATGGTCCAGTTATTTTACAGGGAATCAGGAGATCACTTAATCTGTACCTCAGCTTCCCTTTAAGTGCAATGGGGTGTAATATGTTTACAATATTCCTGTGAGATAAGTTTGTTTGCAAAGCATACAGAGATCCTGGGATGGAAGGTGTAATATGTAAATTAAGTGTTCTATTAATATCCTACCAGTCTAAGCCCAATCCTTGTGCAGTAAATTTATGTACTCCACTACATCTTACCATGAATGGGCCTTTCTGATGAATTAAACACCAGCCATCGTCTATGGATGCTATATATCTTGGCATGCTTTAAAATGAGGCTTAGCTTTTGGTGCTTCGCTTAGATTTGAACTTATCTCATATTCCCCATGTCTAAGTAACTTTGACCACTGATCATCTGCTATCAGAAAAATTATTTCTAAGATCTTTCACTAAATTGTATGTATTTTCTAGTACTTTGGCAACATTACCCAATTCTTGTTTTTCCAGCTGCAGCGTTTTGAACACTACACTTATTTCTTCCAGAATTTTAGTCTGAAAAACAATCACAAGAACGACACTGAAGCTTTTTAAATATTTACATAAAGATGAAGCTTTGTCTCCATCTGGGCTTACTGGTCTTCAGAATAATTTGAGCCAAGGCTTTAAGTATAGCGCTGTGTGGATATCTCAAGGCAACCCAAGGCCGACATATAGGACAAAGTGTTTTCAGAGCTAGGTTGGATTTACTTACAAAAGAAGAAAGCTAGGACTATCAGTTAACGCGATGGCCAAAAAATTACAGAATTTCTCAACTAAATCGTAAGTTCTGAAATTCTGTAATTGTTGGAACTGAAGTGTTTAACTGTAGATGCAAATTGTATGCAGCACGATGCCCATATCTTGCATGGGATTCTTTCTCAGAAATTCTTGCTTGTACACCGGAATAGATTCCACTTACATTCACAGCGCCATTCAGATCCCTCTCCTTGTTTTTGCAATAGTCCTAGACCATTGTCTTCCATACTCTCAATTATTCTCCGGATTAGGACCTGTCCTCGCACTTCATGAAATCCTGGAAAGCTCTCATTAATATTTATTTTGGCAGGATTCCTTTTGTCTTTTTCTATGGCAACATACCAAAGACCTTTGGCTTATTTGGTTGACTTTGGATGAGTCCTGGGTTGTGTTGATTATCGCTGATTAAAATGGAGCATTCTTGATGTCCTTAATAATTTTCTGTAACCTAGTCTGATAGCAACTATATGAGCTTGTTTTGAATTTCTGGGCTGAGGTTTGTTGTCAGGCTGTTTGGCTTCCTTATGAGTTCTTCAGGAGCATATATGGCCAATAGTTCAACAATAGACAAAAAGCTGCCACTGTTTGTTGGTGAAGCAAGCTCCCTTTCCTTATTTTTGATTAAAGATCTTATCAATGTTACTATACGAACACCACAGATCAGATACTCATCAAGCTTCAAAATGGCAATCTAGATGTTGTGTATTGCTATTTCAAGATAAATGCTATCAGTCTTTCATTCCACTTAGCCATGTCGAGTAATCAAAATTATTTTCCCATTTCCCAAAAAGCCAACAGTGTTGTCCAACACAGGAGAATAGCATAACCAGGTTTGTTTGGTTTATTCCAGCCTTTGACACAGTATCATAATAAGATGTTGAAAACCATCGATTTAGCTTAGTTGTATGGGAATGGTCCCTCAAGTTGACAAGGGCCATGTTTTATAGTAAAACATTTCTGTTTTTAACTTAGTGTCAGCACTACATTTTTACTTGTTTGGTGGGATTTTCTCTAAACAACTCAGTTTGAACTTCAGTGGCTCAGATCCTTGGTTGCTGCAGGGTATTAATATTTTCATTCTGAACCAAGTCTGCTCCTTGAATACTATGAAGTACAAATGTCTTGTGCTATTGGGATTAAAAACATCTTCAACAGTTGCGGTCATAATTTTCCATGATTTTGTCACTGGTAGTTGAAGCTGTTGTGGGCATGTAGAGACACTTTGTCACAAACTGATGGTTTTTAAAAACTTTACAGTGTGCTCCTTATTCTTCTTTTGTTTCTTGAACTTAGCAGCTCCAGTCAGTTGTTCCAAGGTTTTTAAAACAGTGCATATATTTCTAACAATACAAAGAAATACAGTACTTAGTGGCAGTGAGGTAGTGTTAAGTTTTATAGTTCAGGTGCCCTGCAGAAATGCTCTCAATTTTGACACACGTGAGAATCTCCAAAAACTGTCTTGTGTGTGATGTCAGCATAAGATAAAGCACCCATATTCAAAACCTAACTAACATTTCCCCTGTACATTTTTATCTAATTGAAAATTGGTGCAACAGCAGTTGAGTCTTCATGTATTAGTGATAAATACTGTGACGGAGTCAGTCCAGAAGGATATAGGAGAGTGCTGGAAGGCAGGTATATTAGTCTCAGGATGTGCAGGTCCCTGTTCCCTGGATAGCCAAACAAAGGCTACTCCAGGCCAATCAAGACACCTGGGGCCAATTAAGAACCTTCTAGAAAGGAGTAGAAACAGCTAGCCTAATTGGGACACCTGAAGCCAATCAGGGACTGGCTGAAACCAGATAAAAACCTCCCAGTTAGTCAGGTGGGTGTGGGTGTCAGGAGCTGTGGAAGGAAGTTATGCTGTTGGTGAGACTGAGTGTTGGACAACATATCATCCAGAAGGAAGGAGGCCCTGAGATAAGGGTGAAGTGGAGTTTGAAGAAGCAGGGACTGCTGTGGGGAAGTAGCCCAGGGAATTGTATTGTGTGTTGTGCCTAAAAGGTCAGCCATCTTAGCTGATACTATTAGGGTCCCTGGGCTGGAGTCCGGAGTAGAGGGCGGGCCTGGGCTCCCCCCTTTTCCATCTTCCATACTGATCTGTGATGAAGGTAACTCACTAGGTGGTGACTCTCTTGCCAATTATACTGAGAAAGGGAGGTCACTCTGGGGCCTAGATGAGTTTCTGAGGCCCCTAAATCTGCCAGGAAGCGCAGGACCCACAAGTATAGACTTGGAGCTTTGTCACAATACACATTATATCAACCTAAAAGCTTCTCATTTAGCTTTTTCTATGCCAAACTTTAAGTAGCACGCTCATCCAAAGCACACACATAATTAGTCAAAAAGCCCAAGGCTTGAGTCACCATTATGTTACTCCAAGTTCCAGTAGAGTTACGCTACCTGGAAACAAATGGATTCACATGGCTGTAAAAGGGGAGTAATGCAATGGGGAATCTTTATAGCTGAACCCACAATTTTGTCCATGGAAGAACTTGCAATGTGAGCACAAAAAGCATTTGCTTTGCTTTCCTGTAGCTGGCCACTAAATGCAAACAAGGTTGTCATAAATATACAGATCACTTTTGAAAACTTGGTCTGTGTTGCAGAAACCAAAGATCAGGATGCTGTGACTTAATTTACTGAGAGTCATCACCACTCACTCAAATTTGGCCTGGCTGCCCCCTCCCCATAACACATGGGCAGCTGGGCCAAATCTAAATGGCACTTCCAGCCCTGAAGGCCCACAGGCAATGCTATTGAATCTAGCACCACCAGCTTTCCTATGGACAGAGGGGTATTGCTCCCATCAGCGTAGGTAATCCATCTATCTGAGAGGTGGTAGCTGAGTTGAAGAATTCTTCCATCAACGTAATACTGTCTCAGTGTCCTAGAGCCTAGGCTGCACCCCAAGCTCGACCGTCTACACCTCAGTGAAACAGCCCTGTAGCCTGAGCCCCCATGAGCTTTTTAATTAGCGTAGGCATCCCATTATACCGCAGCTGGGAGCTGTAATTCCCAGATCACATAGACATAGGTCATCTACTCCAGCTAATGCACTAAAAATAAGTATGTCAGCGTCAGCACAAACAGCAGCTGAGGTTAGCTGCCTGAGTACACACTAGGACGGCAGCTGGGATTGTTCTCAGGTGGCTAGCCCTTCCTGCCACCCGTGCCCCTGCAACCATGCTGCTATATTTAGTGTGTTCGCATGAGCTGAGGCAGTGCTTGTAAGTCTGCCCAAGCAGGGAAATTACACCTCCCAACTGCAGTGGACATCTAGCCCGAGACAGCTATCAGACTGAATTCTTGACATTACTGAATTGTTCAAGTGTCCAGCGGCTTGTTCTAGGAAAGCAATAGCCAGCAGTGATTAAAGTTTATTTTTGTTATACAGCTGTATAGTAGTTAATATGCCTTTTAGTAAGAGGCACCTTTATATGTGAAATGGACAAAATTCTCAGCACATAGGAATTGGAGTAATCCGGTACTTGTATTTTAGACCTGCATTGGAGCAGCTCTCCAGCTGGCTAAAGTCAGCCTCAAAGACCAACTCGAGTTTACAGTAGCTAAGGATCTGGTCCATTCTTTATATACAGAAACTTTTATTGATAAAAGGGGAAAATGGGAAATGGCTCTCCTTGGCTTGTTCTCTCTGGGTTCTGTTACCCAAGGTGAACGACTTAAGTGGCTGGAAGGTTAGAATGCCTTGGAGAAATCAATCTTTCACCACAACTGCTAACTGTGAATTATGCAAGTTTCTCTTTTAGTTTATATTAAAGCATGGAAATCTACAGATCTGATCTCAGACTGGGACAGTAATGGGTTATGTGTATATAGCATCTTTACTTTGATGTTAAGTGCATTGCCGATTATATCTACAGGGAAATGCAGCCACTTATGAAAGTATAGCAGACACTCTGTGCTAGCAACACAACATAACCAAGTATTTTGGAAGGAAGGTAAAGGATGACTTGTTGAACTGAAATTGTAAGCAAGTATGAGTGGGCAGAATGTAAATGATTCTCCTACCCAGCAATTCCTGTCAAGCCTCAAATGTTTCTTTGTAATTATTAGTCTTAAATAGAACTATGAAACATTTTTATTGTGCCTTGGGATCTTTACTAAGCAGTTATGTTTAGGGTTGGATTTTTCAAAGCTGCTAAAGCAATTTGGACAGCCAGTTCCCATTAGAAATTAGCTGGGTGTCCACATTTCCTAGAAATGTGAAACGAGAAACTGAGGAACTGGAATTAATTTTCAAATGAGACACTATAAACCAAGGGCTAAACCGGGATTGTGGATGGCTCTCTCATTATACTAATTGATTGCATTTCCCTAGTTAATTTACCTTCAACAGTTCTTATCTCCCGTCAGACAGGTTCCATTTCAAAAGGGTTTTTTTCCTCCTGCTGATAATTGCCCATCCAAATTAAACAGCCTCTTTGACTTGGTATGCTAATGTACAACCATTTTTTTGCTTTCTGTGTGTATAAATGCATCTTATTTCTGTTCCATTCTATGCATCTGATGAAGTGGGCTATAGCCCACGAAAGCTTATGCTGAAATATACTGGTTAGTCTCTAAGGTGCCACAAGTCTTCATCGTCTTATTTACGGATACAGACTAACACGGCTGCTAATCTTAAACCTGTCACATTTCCTAAGCAACTCTACAAATCCCATCCTTAAGCTTTAGCTGGATGTTGGTGTCTTTCATCTAGACCAGGGGTGGGCAAACTACGGCCCGCGGTCCACATGTGGCTCGCCGGCCATTTTTATCCGGCCATGAGCTTGGTCTGGGGGCGCAGTGCCAGTGGTCCTGCGCCCCTGGCCTTGGGGGGGGCCTGTCTGAGCGCGGCGAACCGTGCTGGGCCCCGCGCTCCCCACCGAGCGTGGTGAGCCATGCCACGCGGACAGCGCTCCAGGGGCCAGGGCTCCACACACGCGCGCACACACACACACACCCCGCTTCCCTGTAGCCGCGTGGACAGCTCTTCGAGGGGCTCGAACTGCACACAACCCCACCGGGAGCTGCACCATGCGGACAATGCTCTGGGGGTCTGGGGCTGCAGACTCCCCCCTCCCCCAGAGCTGCGCCGTGCAGACAGTACTCCGGGGGCCAGGGCTGCGTGCTCCCCCCCCCCACTCCCCCAGAGCTGTGTCAAGCAGCTATGGTAAGAGGGGGATAGGGAGTGGGGTTCTGGGGTGGTGGTTGGGGGGGGCTCTGGAGGGGGCAGTTAGGGAGTAGGGTGGGTTGGATAGGGGTGGGGTTCTGGGGTGGTGGTTAGCGGGGGGAGGGGAGAGTGGATAGGGGTCGGTGCAGTCAGAGGACAGGGAGATGGGGAATTGGGTAGGGGATGGGGTCCTGGGGTCTGGTTAGGGGTCTCTGGACAAGGTGTGGGGGGTTGGATGGGTCCGGGATTCTGAGGGGGCAGTCAGGGGGCGGTGGGGCCTTCCCTACCCGTCCCTCCATATAATTTTGCAACCTGATGTGGCCCTTGGGCCAAAAAGTTTGCCCACCCCTGATCTGGACGAATGTCAAAACTTTAGCAATCATACACAGGGTTTATTTCTTCCACCACTGACATGCAGCCATCTCTGGGCATGCCATGTTGCCGTGAAAAGAAGAGCTGTAACTTATCTCCTTAGGGTGACCAGACAACAAGCGTGAAAAATCAGGACAAAAGGTAGGGGGTAACATGACCCTATATAAGAAAAAAACCCAAAAACTGGGACTGTCCCTATAAAATTGGAACACCTGGTCACCCTATATCTAATCAAAGCTCTAGAGTTGTCAGCACATAGACAGGGAGACAGAATTCCTCTGTAACACTTGTAATACATTTTCATAGGACCATGTGATTTCATTCATATTCCTTTCTGGTCCAAGGATACGTAAAAGGATTGAATCAGATAAAAGAAGTAAAACCAAAAAGGTGTATAATTGTCAGGGGATTGTTTCTTTTTTTCACTTGAGGTTTGCAGAAGAACATTTTTGCTCCACCATCAGAGAAGGTGACATTTATCTAACATCCCAAAACAAGAATGGAATTTAATGAAAAAAATTAAGCATGGAGCTGAAATGGTTCACTGCAAAAGTTACTTCCTCTGCAACGTATCTGTGTCACCTTTCTTCTCTTGCTTTAAAAGCAAAACTACGGTTAATGTGGGTAGAAACTATGTATTATAGTAAAAAGTGAGGGTTTAATTGATTAGTTCCAATTTTGGTTCATTTTCCATTCAGCTTTGTCACACTTTAGGTTCCCTCCCAGGGGTGAAAGTAACTGAAGCATCTTACCGGTAGGGGGATTGGGCTGGGGCCAAATGATCTGCAGAAGTGACAAAGGGGCCGGACCTCGACCAGAAGGGGCCGGGCTGGGAGGCAGACCCAGCCCCAGCCCAGCCCCCATACCGGTAAGGGGCCTCCCCTTCTACCCTCCCCTACCTGACCCCTACCACCCCCTCCCTGGGGGCTCCGGTGGCAGTTTAAAGGGCCCCGGGGCAGTAGCGGCGGCCCAGCCACGGGTCCTTTAAATAGCTGCTGGAGCCCTGCCGCAGCCTCCCCCGGGCTCCCGCAGCGGGGGGCTCTGGCAGCAATTCAAAGGGCCTGGGACTCCAGCTGCTGCTGGGAGCCCCAGGACCTTTAAATTGCACCCGGGGAAGCCGATCAGCCCCGGTATGGCGCACCGGCTCTTGCTGGTATGCCGTACCGGAGTGTACCGGCTTACTTTCACCTCTGTTCCCTCCTCTTTAAAGCAAATCTGAATTGAAGGTTGGTCCACCAGGGTTGATTTTGTTTATTTTTTGAAAAAAAATAATAAATGCTGCCGTGTGTTCATCCATCTCTTAAAACTCCCCTTAAGTTTGGGGACATTTTTGTGTGAAGCACAAAATCCCTGCTGCCCTCAATAAAAACAACACTCCTTGGATCCTTTGGCACCTGGGTTTAATTTTGGCTGGATTGAAACCCCACTCTGGATTTCCCACTGTAAATTTATAGGCATAAAAGGCACTAGCGGCAGTTCTGTGGCATAGAAGCCAAATAACTAGGCTGTGGTAAACCTTTTACTTTGGTCCAACATCTTGCTGTATCTTACTAAATCAGCATCTATAACTTTGGTTTTTCTGAGATTCAGCTCTGCTAAAACAGAACTAACTATTGGCAGGTAATTGCATTCCTGCAACTAGAACTAATAAATTCAGATTCATAGACTCTTTTTGGTAGGAATTTTCTCTGCAAAAGCGAATGAACACAGAAAGAGACAATTTTCAGAATGGGGATAAAGCTGCTGAGGTCTCTCATGTGCGTGTTAAAACACTGATGTGCCAGCTCTGATCATTGCGCTGAATTGCCCAAAACTACCGCCCTTCTCCAATTCACATTATAGAGACGGGACATTTTTTTCTGACTCAACTAGAGTGCTTTCACTTCTCTTTCGCGGAAAATACCAACCCAGATAAACAGTTCAGCTGTACCCTGCATGTGCTTAGCTAGAGCTGGTCAAAAATGTTCCAAGGGAACATCTTTTCCATGAGAAAGTGCCATTTCATCTAAATCAAAATTTTCTATGGGACTGTTGATTTTGAAATTTTGTTTAGAAAGAAGTTGAAGAGCATTTTGGCCTTTTTTGAAAGGAATGTTTCCATTTTAATTTCAAAACAACTTGTGAGGTTTCATTATGTTTTAAATTTAAAGTAATGTTGAAATCTGAGCAAAACATTTCAATTGGATCAAAATGGAATCTTTCAATTGACCCAAAACAATTTTTTTGCAGATTTAGTTTTGCAGGCAATTTTGATAATTTAGTTTCATGCAGTTGAGAACTTTTGGAAATGTTGGAATTTCAACCAGCTGAGAAATTCCAGATTTCAACTACCTTTCCTCTGCACTCATCTGAATTCCCAGACTCCTCTTGTAGCAGTGTCCAGGTTCCATACTACAGAGATAGTGAGTACCTAGCAATAACAGAAATCTAAACCCCACTTTCTTTCCCTTCAAAGAAGGGTGCCAATAGCAAATTTACTAAAATACCATTGCCTGATAGTTGATTATCAAAGTTCAATAGTTTGGAGGGCATATACATAGTGGTGGTAGTGTTCATATTTTAAAGATTGATCCTAAAGTCAGCTCTGCAAAGGTCTACATGTACCCGCTGTGCTCAGTCCTAAATTGTGCACAGCTAAAATAGACACATAGACAGTTACCACGGTTGCATGTACAATAGCAGGTCACTGGATATCCCAAATGATCTGCAGAAGTGACAGAGTCCTTTGGCACCTTAAAGACTAACAAAAGTATTGAAGCATAAGCTTTTGTGGGCTGATACCCACTTTGTCGGACTCTTTGTCACTTCTGCAGATCCAGACTAACATGGCTGCCTCTCTGATTCTTGACAAAATGATGTGGGTGTAGTTCTAAAGCCTTCACCCTGTGTATGTAGTTAAGCATTTGCACTGATGAAATAGGCATTTTCATGCACAAATAAAGGTTTACTAAGTCTTACAGGTCAGATTAGGCACCTGCCTTGGAAAATGTGGTGCTGACACATTAATCTCACTTGTCCATATAGATTTTGTATTTCCCTCACTAATTGAATATTATGCACTTTAGTGGATAATTTAGTCAGCACAGTCTTTCAGGACTCCTGTAGACTAGGGTACATTAATTTTGTCATGTGGCACAGATATCCTAGCTATGTCAGAAGGCCAGAAGAAGCTAGCAACACAGCATAACACATGGGAAGAACCGTGCTACTGTGAGTCCGGTATTGCCAGGAAAGAGTCTCTTGTCATGCACAATAGCTGTTGGCAGAGCATTTATATGTCAGAATTGGGAGAGCTGCCAATGAAAGCAAACTAGTTGGAGTTCGCTATTGATCACCATCTGAAAACTGCCTTTCGCCAGCTGTAAACAAAAAAGGATGACTCGGCAAAATGGATAATGGACTTCAATGCACAGCACTACATAACAAAAAAGGCTGGATGGGGCATGCCTCATGTGTGTCTTAGAGCCGACTTTCCTTTGCAAGAGAGAAACCCTGCACTTCAGACAACAAAGGTTTCAACTTAGTACTTGGCTACACTTGCAGATATAGAGCGCTGTGGGTTAAACCAGCCTTCGGAGAGCCCTTGGTACATCGCTTCACATCCCAGCAATCCCTGTGTTTCCTCTGCAGCTTCCCAACCAGGTACCAATGTAACATTTAAAATCTATGGATCAGCATTAAGCTGGTTTTCTTCCACCACCACCCCCAGCCCTCCAAAAATATTCCTTTTTGTCTGTAGTCACTTCCTTTCCTGTTTTGCTATGTGTTCTGTTTCCGTGCTTTGCAATTCTGCCCCCTTTTCCTTCCCTTCCAGAAATGGTGGTGGTTTCATCAATAGCAGTAACTTCTTCGGGGACTGGCAATAGAGGGGATATTGCAAAGCTAAGAAAAGCAACCCCGCCCTCCCTGCTGTTTGCTTGATTTTCAGAGGATTGCTGTTTTAAAGGCATAGTGCTTCTAACTTAAACAAGTTTTGTACTGAATTTATTGCCTACTACTCATGTGTTATTGTCCCTGATCCCTTGACTGGATAAGTGTAACTGATCCTCGGTGGACTCAAGGGAGCTACTGGGACTTTGAATCTTTAGGGCAGAGGCAGCAGAGTAGGGTGTGGCAAAATTTAAGGTGTGGAACCTTTCCCACCACCTTTCCTCCCCAGGCATCATTCTGACAACACTGTTAACAGATTTATTGGCCGGGTATAGGGTTTATTCTACACCTAAGCTCTGAATGGAAAATGAGTGAGTGCCCATGCAAGTTTTCCACTAGGGCAGTGACAACATGTTAGCAAATAGGATCAAGAGATTTGGATTCTCTCAGCCTCTGGTGATGGGCGAGTCACTTAACTGAACACCCCAATTCACTCATCTTTGTAAGGCACTTTGAGATTCTAGGAGGGAAATTTAATGCAAGTACAAGGTAGTGTCACCAGCCAAATTGTGGATTTATAGCCACATGTGGCTTTTTGTGGTCCCTACTTACAGCTGTGATGGAGTTCCTCACACCCTGGCTGGTTTCAGGAAGAGCAATCCAAGTGTTTGTCACACTATTGCTATCCATGCTGTGTGATCCACTCAAGACATCACTTGGAGCATTAAGCAAGCTGGCATGAAAGGGAGAAAGAAAGGAACTTTAGGAGCTGGAACCAGAGACTCAAGGGCTGTGTAAGTAGCATGGCAGACCATGGAGAGAAAAGAGTAGTATTGAACCCTATCAAAGCACAGAATTTTGATCTACTTAGAAGCATTTCTAAAGAGAACTGTTCTGAAGAGTTGTCAAGCTCCCTACTCTTAAATCTAGTTGCTGTTCTTCATGAGTGCACTGTCAGATTTCCTTGTGCTGTAGTTCTTTGCGGGATGGGGTGACAATACCTACTGAAAGTAGAATCTGAACAGGAAAATAGAAGCGTTAGTTCTGATCTCCTTGGGGAGGGTGTTCCTGAGTCTTGGTGCTACAATTTAGAAGGTTCCATGTGCAGACTATATACCATGGCTCTATCAGCTGTCATATGCTGAACAAATTGCAGCTATCAAGGTGAATCCTAGGCTGCTGTGTTGGTGCCTCTTCAAACTTCCTTCCTGCAACATAACAATGAAGAGTCAGGACTGTGAGGTTTACAGCTGCGTGCCATATTGACCTACGACCACCGTAGACAAGCAAAGGAAGGAGTGCGGCTTCCATTTGATTGGAATGCAGCTTGGATTCATACTAACAGCATCGCTCCACTCAGATACTGTCCCAGCTAGCCTAGTCAGATGTTCTTCCTGCTCAATACTTTCTGTAGCCCAGTGTCAGAGTTAATTTAGTCATTTGTGAACTTGTGTCCTTCCTTGGGTTGTTTTTCCCTATAACTCCAAGCTGCTTCCCTGCAGCCTTGTTTCCATTAAGAAAATGTACATAGGAATATCTGTGTAATTACAGTGAGGCAAGTCCATCATACAGACAGATTGTAGGCAGTAGGGTTTACACCTCTGTATCCGACTCAGTATTTTAGCAAATCAGGCTAGATGTATATAAACCCAATTTTGTGCCAGTGTAGCCTGTTTAGGTGACAGGTTTACCATAGTGTAGCTACAGCAATACAGCTATTCCAGGACAGATTTTCTTATAATAGACATGACCTAAGTCATTTTTACAGGCATAAGTTCCCCCAAATACAAGCATTAACTTTTTATTTCCCACAGGTAGCTAATGGCCTGGTTATCAACAATGTTTAGCACACTAGCAGCAAGCTGTATCTATGAGTCAAACCTCCACACAGCTAGCAAAATAAAGAACAGCCAAAGAGATGGTGTGTAAATACAGCAAGAGGGAGGGGAAGGGGTTTACATTTCCCTACTCTTTGCAAACCCTTAGTCCAGAGTACGGTTCTCTCTTCCCAGGGCCTTTTCCTTTTCTCTGTGATGGTTGACATGCACAGCTCCCGCCTCTGAAAAAGGGAGTTCGTGAACAGTCCCTGCCCATGCTGTCAGAACACCATTTAATTACAGTTGCATGTGGGGAAGAACAGTGCACGGTGGACAGAAAGTGATAGGGCCCAGGCCCTTCGGACTCATGTGCTGTTCATTTTATCTCTACTTCCCAGTCAGATCACTGCTCTGGGAATTGAGGCATCTGGGTTTTGTTCCAGGGGAGAATTAATTTAGGCCAGTGGCTCTCACCCTTTTCCATAGTGGGTCTCCGTGTTACAGCAGAAAAAAGCTTTTTGTCTATTCCTAGTTAGGCAAAAAGAAATGAAGGATGGTTGTGACCCTCTGGCCCCATTTGCCATCCCTGAGTTGAAAACTCCTGATTTAACTTCTTTCAATATCGGGTCTAAATCTGGCCACCAAAAACAATGTTTAGCCAAACTTTCTCTGTACCTCGGTGATGTTTGTGTAACTAACCAATCTCCTAACATGTAAGCGGAATATTACAAAGCTTATGCCTGTCAGTAAGTTATCATTCTCTACTGACTGTATAACCCAGCAGTGTGTGTGTGTGTATATTACTCTGTGTCCAGTCGGTATAGGCCAGGGGTAGGCAACCTATGGAACAGGTGCCAAAGACAGCACGCGAGCTGATTTTCAGTAGCACTCAGACTGTCCAGATCTTGGCCACCGGGGGGGGCTCTGCATTTTAATTTAATTTTAAATGAAGTTTCTTAAACATTTTAAAAATCTTATTTACTTTACAAAAAACAATAGTTTAGTTCTATATTGTAGACTTATAGAAAGAGACCTTCTAAAAATGTTAAAATGTATTACTGGCATGCGGAACCTTCAATTAGAGTGAATAAATGAAGACTCGGCACACCACTTCTGAAAGGTTGCTGATCCTTGGTATAGGCTATTTTTTCCTGTTACATCCTCAGCTTTAGAGTCTTGGCTGTTTCACTCAAGCTGTGGTAAAACTCTGCTTTCAGCCCTAAAGGTGTCTGGTAATGTGTCTTCCAGGATTGATAGCTAGCACAACACTCCATATTTCTGCTGGCATAAAGATGAAATCTCTCCTCCTCTAAGTGATTTGATCAAGCAGGTAGAATATAAAGTCTGTCTTTAACTGAAACAGCATCAATGCTCAGATCACCGTCTCGAAAGGTAGATCCTATAGAAGTGCTGGGGTATTTTTTATTCTCCCCCAAAGTGAAGGGCCTGCCAAAACAGGCCTCCTGTTCTAAGTTGTTTCCTTGACCAGAAGTGTGAAAAATTATCTGAAACTACTCTCTAATATATGATTTTGATTGAAGAAATGTAGCAGGAGGAGCTGTGAGGCAACATTGCTTCTTTCTCTAGGATAGAAATGTGGCACTCAGCCAATGCATTAACTTTGTCAATTGCCCATGAGGGGCTTGTTATGCAGCTAGGAAGATAGTCTGTGGGAAGACCCGGGCCCAGAACCTCAAAGCTATTTAGCTGTCTAACTCTCTTGGGTGTTATGTGCCTAATTAACTTTGAGGATCTGGGCCTAACTTTCCCACTGAGGCAAAAAGGTTCACTGAGCTAAACACTATGAAGAGGAAAACTTCCTTGATCTTTTAGAAATACTTGATTTCCCATAGCATGATGTACGTATATGGTTAGACATTTGTCCCCTCTTTGGGCATATAGCCCAATCCTGCTCTTGTTAAAACTGGTGAGAGATTTCCCATTGACTTGGAGTACAGGATTGGGCCCATTTGTTATGTATCCATAGAGAATTCCTGGGATAAAGCACCATCTCTGTGCCCAATGACCTCTCCTCTGCTGCACTCAAAAGCAATTCAGTTGCCGCTAACTGTCTCCTGTGTTGTGAAGTACTCAGCTGTTTCTTTGTTTCAGGTCCCCTGTTTACATTTAACTCAATCGGTGCTTTAGGTGTGTTTGACAAAGGGACACTGCATGGTGCCCTATGTGGTATAGGCTCCTTGCCAGGGAAAAACAAAGGCCTCCAGTGCTCCAAAGAGAGCTCCTAAAAGATATGCCTGTATGAATACCCTCTTTGTTCACTGAGTTTTGTGCAGCAGCACTTCTCTTCCCTGCTCCTGGGTTTTGTTTCCAGAAGGAGAATTCCCTTTCCCCTCAAGACCATGGTGGCAAGTTCAGGATGAAACCTCACTTTCAGCTTCACACGGCAGATCAATTGCTCATTTAGATTTAAAAATCCAGGCTGAACTCCCATTGATGTCAATGAGTTTTAGGGTCCCACATTTTCTGTCAGCGCCATCCACCAGAGAGCCTTCTTCGATCCCTGTTTGTTGCTTGAAAGAGATGTAAGTGCCTTTCAGATGTATGGCATTAGTCACTAACCACTCCACCAACAGAGGCCAATGCAGTATGAACTGAGTTATACTGGCATGGCACTCGAGCGGTTAATGGAGATTCTTGTTTTACCATCTGCACAGGAAAATGACTGTGTAATTCTGTAGCTTTTTCTCCAAGAAATAGACCTCTATCCTTCCTTGCTATCTGTATCCTGCAGTAATTTCCTCCCCTCAGCTAAAATGAAGTTTATCTGTAAAATAATTCTTAGAGTTGCTATCTGAGCAACAAGCGAGAGAGATAATTACTCATTCTTTCTTGCAGTGCAGTGGTATGATTCTAGCTGACTCTGCATGCATCTGTGTGCCCTGCTGGTTAGTATTCTCAACCCTGAAAAGTTGAGTAAATTTCCTTTTTGGGTGGAGACTGGAGTGGATGCTTATTCTTGTGAAAAAATACAAATAATAAGTGCCCGATCTTGCAGCTGAAAGCTCTTGTTGTCATCAGGTGTGTTTTGCACAACTGAAAGTTACTACACAAAATGTAAGGCAGTAGAGAAGACGACCTCACAAGTGCAAAGTATTTTTAGGAACAAATATTCCAGACAGGCTGGAATAACCATTGTGGCGTCTGTGTGTGAAATGAATAACATACTCTGCCTAGGGATCATATACTAAGTTTTATTATATTTTTGGACTCTGACAAGTTTTACAGTGTTTTCCACACTCTGAATATTTCAGAGTGAATTCTACTCGTAGGCCAAAGCCATAAAGTTCTTGATCCAAAGTTTGGAGATGTTGAATTGCTGCATTGTAGTGCAGATTCAATTCTAGTAAGAGGTCGGTTAAATTGTACATGAGGTAATTGAGACAATTAGAGTTTTAAAAGTTCTTTGAAGACAGAACGTTATGTAAGCGTTGATTATTGTATTATTGTGACATGCAGCCTTAGTAATAGATGGGCTCTTTTGGAGAGGCAGCATAGATTAAGGATTAAAAAGGTTTTCTTTTTTTGTCCATGGGAAATTATACAAATGAAGTTAAGTACTAGGGAAGGATGAGTTTTAATTACAGAAGAGGGAAATAAAACCAAATCGAAAAGATATGGGAAAACAATCACAAGCAGCAGAGAAGAGTCTACGGTGGGAATGGAATGCTTTATATGTTGTGCTTCTGTATTAACCCACCTGTGTATCAGAACTGCTGTATTTTCTCTGCAATGAAAGCTAACTTGAAAAAAGCCTGTACTTTCATCCATTCAGACTGCATAGATCTTGGTATATGCAGTTCCTAGGCCCACAGGACACGGCATTGCCAGTGTTCCTCTTCTTCATACTGCCAATCTAGCAGTGTAGAGACTGAAATATTTGTTGCCTTGATGCCATAAAACACATGGTTGTATTTAAAATGATGAGGTGAAATGATTCTCAGGTTCCCGAGCCAGACAGGGTAGAATAGCCAGAGGATTGTTTTAAAATGATGATCCCTCCACACTCACTCCTTAGTATAAACAGCAAAGCCAGAGACTGTTCAGGAGAGACCAGACAGCAGGAGTCTTTGTGCAAAAGACACAGATGGTCAAGTCATAGTTGTTACGTCAAGGAATGTACATACAATACTGTGCAATGAGCTTGAGAGAGGTTGGCCTTCTGCAGCGATAACGGTACAAGGAGCCTTCCTTCTAAGCCCTCTGTCTCCAGACCAGCCATTAGTGTGGTCCGTTCACTTGGACTGGAGGGCTGATGGATGATCTACCATCTAGGGTGCTAACCTGGGGCATCTAGGGTGGTAGCCTGCTCCTCCACGGACATCCTGCATGACCGTGGCAAGTCACTTGCTCTGGCTGTCTCAGTTCCCCATCTATAAAATGGAGATAATTGCACTTCTCTGCCTCACAGCAGTGTTGTGGGAATAAATACATTGATAGTGAGGTAGTCAGACAATGGAAATGGGGGCCATGTAAGTACCAACCATCAGTAGGGTTTGCTAATGCCACTTTATTAATGCCTGTAATACATGGCTAGCAAAGACTGGACGGCAAGGACTTCCAGTTACCTCAGCCCCTGTCCGAGTGAAGAAAGAAGTGAAGAGCCAACCTGTATCTTCACCTTCCTTTGTCACCCGCACAAGCTGGCTTGAAATGTATTAAATAAATAAGGCACAGAAATCAAATGCACTCTAGCTAGATCCAGATCACTCGCAGCCACACGGCTACAGTTTGTCTAAAACACAGGCATAATGCCTGATTGTTTCCTTGCAAGTAAACACAATCAGAACAAAGCTTCGGCTGTATGTGTGTATGCTTGTGAACCTCTTTGTACTTATGTTCCTGGCTGTCCGTGGGGCTGGCCAGAGTGATACCGAAGGGGGTGGGTACAGGATACAAGCCCCGCAGAGAGAGACAAAGGGGAGAGATGTGCTAGCAGCGAGAGGACAAAATAACCCCTTGACCTTTCTCACATGCCCAGTGAGACCTGATTAACCTGTGCCTCGCTGATGACTTTGCCATGTCCAAAGATATTACCCTGTCTGACAGCAGCAATCCCCAACGGCTGATGGCAAGTTTAGAAAACAGGTCTAGATCTAAAGGGAAATGGAGTTTGCAAACTGATTCCAGTTAACCAGGCCTGCTTACAATTATTTTAATTGGCTCAGAAAGCAAAACAGCCATGCCAGTGAAGTTTACAAGCATGGCTAATTTGCTTCCTAACATGGTCATTTAGTCTTCATGGCAAGAGTGGGTGCAATTAGTAGCCGGGGTGCGATCTGTTTGGCTTTTATTTGACAGGCACCTGTTAATACAGTGTGGCTAATAGGTCGCCCATTATGCTAACTGCTATGCTGATGAGATTTATCTGATTGAATGCAATGAAATAGCTCTTCTGTTTCCACACTGCTGAACAGCTCCACTTTCTGTCTGGCTAAGGGGATTCAAAACCTGCGACTTCCTTGCCAGTATAAAGGGAAAGGAGTCTGTTTTAATTTTTGGTCTCAGCAGGTATGGCTTATCAGTTCCCCCTGTGATAGGCTTAGGTTTACACTAGAGAAAGTTTCCCAGGTTGATGTTCCCCCAAAGTTATTTTTAATGTCTGAATCCGACAAGGAATAACACTGTTCGATGTGATGTTTATTTGACACATTTGTCACTGGCTTCTAGTGATAGGAAGAATGGGGAAACATTTCATAATGCAATGTCTGGCTGGGGAACAGAAAGCAAGTTCTATGGTAAAAGTATGTGCACAGCAGTCGATCAGGTTACTATTGCTGTTCTCTGCCTTCTGTTTCATTTTTCCATTGCTTAAGTGGATTGGATGGGAATTTGATATGTGTCTACAAACATCTGGAAGGTGAAAATGCCAACGTTCCAGTTCCGCACTTGCAAGTTAATGGGAGTTATGCCATTTATTTCTATCGAAGCAGCCTCAGGAGCCACAGAGGGAGAAGAATTGTTTAGAGTGGTCGGAGGGTTATAATCAGGAGTCATAATATGGAACCAAGCAAAGGAGGCCTAATTAAATAGGAGAATTCAGGCTAAATGTCAGGGGGAAATTCCTCTTAATGAGCAATAAAAAATAGTGTCCCATGGAGAAGTGATGGGAGACTGATATTTAAAACTGGACTGGACAAAACATTAGTGAATTATGTTATAAAGATGAAACCTACATTGGCCAGGAGATGGGCTTAAGGGGCAAAGATTTTCCAAATGACTATTTGATTTTCAGTCCTTCAAGTTTTGGATGTTGTACTTAAGACTCCTAAAACGGGTCTTCAGAGAATCAGTGCTCAGTACTTCCCCCAAATCAGATCCCTTTAAGGTATCTGAAGTTAGGCACCCACAATCACTAGTTATTTGGGAAAATCTTGGCTGATTTCACAACTTCTTTCCAGCTTTATGTTCTACAATATTTTCTACTTTTTTAAAAAACAAAAAATCAAAGTTGAAAATTTAGTTGACACCTGCTGGCCAGAGAACTAAACCTATTAGCCAGAAGTAGCTCTAAAAAGACAAGAGGCCAGATTGTGCACTTTGTGGAGTCATTACATTAGCACAAAGTTTCTGCTACACTGTTTCTTGTACAGTGTTCAGGGTATTGTAAGGAGACCTCTGTTACTTTTTCCCCACCTCAGCTTTCATTTTATAGGTCCTTCTGTACTAGGGTGACCAGATGTCCCATTTTTATAGGGACAGTCCTGATTTTTGGGTCTTTTTCTTATATAGGCTCCTATTAACCCCCACTCCCATCCTGATTTTTCACACTTGCTGTCTGGTCACCCTATCCTGTACCACCATGAATAGTAGCATTCCCAAGCAGCAGCATGAAATGAACACAACCCCTAGCAATCTCTCTGCCCACAATATTCTGAAAAGCAACAGTGAAACTGAAGTCTCCATGATTTCACACTATTTCTGCTTAGCAAAGCCGTTGTATGGTCTGCAGGAGTGGACCTGGAACCTTGGTGTGCCATGGCAGTTTTAGTGAGGCATGTGACAACTCACTCACATGACTGAGGCAGTCCAGAAATGGTGTCCTCAGTGCATACAAAGTCACGTTGTACAGAGGACACCATTTTCTTCTACAAAATGGCACCCCCAGGGGGCCCGAAGTGAAATCGTCTCTCAGGGGGCTGCCAGTTGGACAACACGCAGCACAGAGGGCATGCAGTGTGTTCCTTGCATATGTAGGCAGCACTCCACGGCACAGGAGCAGTTTGCAGCCTCAGGAAGGCAATACTGCATGGGTTCACATTCTGATCCCATTCAGTAGGTTTTCTTTCCAGCCATAAGGGCAATTAACTTCTTTAATTAAAGATGAAAGCTTATATTTTGCAAACTTTGATGGCTTCTGTCACCATATCACCAGAGAGAGCTTCCCACAAGTGAAGTGGATATTTTTTTTCACGCTCTGTTTTAAAATAGCTTGGGAGGGGGGCACTAAGGATTTGTATAATGTAACACATGTAGGAGTGACGACGTAAACAAGACTCTGTAATGTTAATGACTAGGATAATGTCTGCAGTAAGCTGCGGAGTCTGCCCAGTATAGACTAGGGCCCAGATCCTCAAAGGTACATAGGCACCTAACTCTCACTGATTTTTCAATGGGAATTAGGCACCTATGTACTTTGGAGAACCCAAACCTAGATGCTTCTCAAAGGTGCTTTTCACTCATCTGACATAGCTCCTGAGTGTTTTATTGACCTCATTCTAGGACAGCTCCCATCCTTTAAAGATATTAGTAACCCTTTTCCAGTCTACAGATGCATGGCTGGATCGGTGCTGGTTTGGAATTTCCCTTAGCTGCTCCTGACAGACCCAGTGACAGCTCTGTAAACACCAAAGTAAAAACGGGGCATTTATGTTGGGAAGGAAGAACAGAGGATTGCCAGATTTTCTCTCTGACAAAAGCAAGAGCCAGACCCAGAAAAGCAAAAGGCAGTTAATGGCTGGCCCGCATACGGAACGATACTGTCTCCTGGCAACCTATGGCAATCGGGTGAGAGAGTGAAAGGAGCCGGAATGAAGGAAAGTGCCAGCTTCTATTTCAAGTGGTCGAGAGAAGGTTTACTGTTCATTTACTGCAGACCTGCCCAGTTTATTAATATGCTGCATTCAAATTTAATCCCCACTGATGCAAAAGGACTGAAAACAAGTATCTGTACAGTATACAGCTGCCCATAGAAGAGTTGGAGGGTTGGTTGTATTTGGCAATTCCCATCATTCTGCTTTGGCATTTGGTTGCCATACTGATTTTTCAGTGTTAATTCATAATCAAAGCATAACCCTAGCATTTTCAGCTCTAACTCCTGTTCATCCCCGACTGGTCATATCACTACTCATTTTTGTGCAGCTGGCTTGTTACTCTGAAGGCTGACCAACATTTTTTCACGGAAAAATTCTCCGTATTTTCAAAATACTATTTGTATGCAAAAAATTGTTGAAAAAATGTTGACCTTCTCTAAATTGAGATTAGTAGAGACCATTGGATTGGATTAATGCAGGGATGAATTTGGTCTAAATATATCATTGGAGTGTCCAGCTTTTCCTCTGCCTTAGGATATCACTGCTTTAGAGTGCAGAGGACTGCTTAGATAAAAAAGAGCTACCTTTTTGCTTTCTGACTTCATAAAAAATGGAATTTCATTAAAAGACAAAAACAAAATTTGCCAAAGTTTTTTGGGGACAAAGGCCATTGATTGGAAAAAAAATCTTTCAACCAAATCATTTCGACTGCCTCTGTCACTATATATTGGTACTTAAGGGTCTGTCAGCATTTTCATTTCAAACCCCACTTTCAAGAGGCTTTTCACTTGGCTAGTGAAAGTCATACAATATTTAATATACACTCAGTATTCTGGAGTTGTTTTGACAATGCTACCTAAGAAGCCATGTGTTTTAGGGGTTAAAGCAGGATGACTTTGGTTGCTAATCTCACACGTCATTGAGGTATTGTGCAACAACTGTCAAACCTGTTGACCTTGATATGACTCAGTGAAAAAAACTGCTGACTGGATGGTATCACATCTAGGAAGTCAACTACAGTTATGCTGAATAGTATCTTCACTGCTATACAGGCTTTGAAACTCTGCTTTCATTTCATGGTGTTTGATTCTGATTTCCTTAATTCAAAACCTCTTGAAAGTGACTTTTAAAAACAGAGACCATAATTCCCCATTGCTCTGTATGTTGGCCTCATTTACACTAGCGACAAAGAGTCCTGTGGCACCTTATAGACTAACAGATGTATTGGAGCATAAGCTTTTGTGGGTGAAGATGGCTTGCATCTGACAAAGTGGGTATTCACCCACGAAAGCTTATGCTCCAATACATCTGTTAGTCTATAAGGTGCCACAGGACTCTTTGTCGCTTTTGCAGACCCAGACTAACACGGCTACCCCTCTGATCATTTACACTAAGGTCTCTTTATACTGCTCTAGCACAGTAAGGGCATGTCTATGTGTATGTCAATACTAATCGCCAGATCGGCAGGCAGCAATCGATCCAGTGGGGGTCGATTTATCGTGTGTAGACTAGATGTGATAAGTTGACCCCCAACCGCGCTCTCGTCACTCCTGTACTCCACTGCTGCGAGAGGCGCAGGTGGAGTCAACAAGGGAGCGGCAGCAGTCTACTCACCACAGTGAAGACACCATGGCGAGTAGATCTAAGTATGTTGACTTAAGCTTTGTTATTCATGTAGCTGAAGTTGCGTAACATAGATCGATTTCCCCCTCCCCCTAGTGTAAACCAGGCCTAAGGAAGCCTTAAAGTGGGTACAAAATCACAGTTGTTCCCACTTTACATTGGAAGAGCAACAAAAAGAGATCTTAATTTAAATGACAATCAGCCTCCTTGTGTAATACCTTATGCCAGGCCTGAATGAGTGGAGAACGCCACTGTGCTGATCTGGAAGATGTTTATATCCACCTTATACTGGTGTAAATGACTACACAAGGTGCAAGGCAACTGAGAATTGGGGTCAGTATCTGTTGACCATGTATGTACATTGGCACATAGTTCAAGTATAAAATAACAGTAAGAATTTTGGAGCTGGTTTCAATAGAACAGAATTAGGCCCTAAGACTTTAGACCCCTTACATATTGGGCACTTTATAAGTTGCATGGCATCATGTAAACACCTGGCACTAAATAAAAATAACATAAGAATTGAGGAGTCCATGGAAAGTTAATTTGATCTGTGCTGTAACATACCTTGTCATTCATAACAGTTACCATAACTCTGGAGGTGCTACAAACTCACTGGAGACATAATTCCCTTGATCTGACATGACTCTCTTCTTGAAATTCAGGGGCAAATCTGTGTAGCACTTCAGGTCTAAATGCCATCTAAGCCATCATCATTATTATTATTAATCATATGCCTAGAAATCCTCAGACAAAATCCACTCTCCACTATGCTAGGCACTATACAAACACATAGTATGAAATTGTCCTTGCCCCAAAAGCTTAAAATCAAGACAGACAAAGGGTGAGATGGGAAGTGATTTTTGCAGGATCACCGACAGAGCTTGCAGTGGAATTTATTTACCAGACCATGCTGCCTCTTGCATGGAATTAGACCTCTAAAGAGACCATCTGATTTCAAAGGAGTGAAATGTCCTCCTAAAGAAAGAGAGGGATTTTGCTGTATAAATATAAATGTCGGCAAGCAAACTATTTTGCCATTGAAAAGAGGCAGTAACTGTAAGATAGAGAATGGCACTTGTGGTAGAAGTTTGGTGCTTTCCGTTTTGCAGAGCGGAAGGCAAGATTACAATATTGTGAAGAGGATCAGAGAAGCCAGTCTTGCAACTGACAGCAGATTTAGCCAAATCGTAGCTCTTTTTAGTCCTAGCTTGAATAAAGAAGTGCAAAATATAGCTTTTCTCACAGAATACTGAATAATGTGTGCTGTTCACTAGGATTATTGCTTCCCTTGCCATGGGATGCCACACAAGCTTTGAAGACCCTTAAATATATATATGCATACAGAGAGATTTTCTTTTTCAAAGGGTCAGAACAAGGGCTTCTGAAGGCTGGAAGGTGGAAGCTCCCTGGGAAACAGAAATGTAAGTCCTTAACACCAGGATGCAAGACCACCTTGCTGAAATCAAGATGATCTGGCAGACATCATAATTAGCGATCACCTGCAAACTATTAGCTAAATTAAGCTCCAAGCCAAAGCCTGAAATGATTACTTAAGGACTGAGTCAGGCAAAACTCCCACAGATTTCAGTGGGAGGACTCTAAGACTTGATCCAAAGTGTGTGAAGATTTGTGTGCATATGTCTCGCTAGCAGGAACTACCCTGGCTTGGAAGTTGGCACTCCTCAGAGTGGGCAGAGGGCATACAGAGCAGCTGACTAGCCACCCATCCCAAAACTTAAAGGATCATCTTGATCAAGCAGGATGTGGAAGGCAATTTAAGTGTACCCCAAATTACAAAGGGCTGGTATAGCACCATTTCGTGGTGTTCGGTGGCAGTGGGATGACCTTGTCATAAGGTTGTTTCGCCAAATGAAGACTCGGTGAGTTTGTCCTGCAAGACAAACAGCTAAAGCAAAACAGTCAGGCCAGTCTCTCTGTGGATAAAATGCCCTTCCCACTGGGGATTTTTTGGGAGCAGAAGCTCAAAGTCTGGAATGAGCTGTTTTTAAACATATATCTACAAGCTGGCTGTTACTGGTCAGCTCCTGAGTGATCATTCTTAGCAGCACAGGTTTTCCCCCCAGGCATGAGGAAAATAAAACTCTGCCTGAGTACAGGGTGACTTCCAAAGCAGAAACACAAACATTCACAACCACCAACTGAACAAGCTTGTAAAACTCTGTTGGGAAAGAGGAAGCTGCCGTTTGACAAGACTGTAAAGAGCCTCTGGCCCTATGCCACAGCACAGGGCAGCATCCTGCATCCTAAACCCTGCAAGGCTGCGTAGGACCTAATTGGATTGTGGCTCCAGCATGGGTGTGGGACGAGCTCGAGATCTGATAATTCCTTCTATGAGGAAGTGGGCAGTGAAGGGTTGGAAAAGGTCAGGAAGAGAGGAGAGCCATGGTGCTACTTCCCTGTGTGCCGGCCATTATATTCAGCCATGTGCTAGGGGAGGAAATCAGCTGTATCCTGGAAAGGGCATTGCAACTTGCTTCCCTTGTGGGGCAAGAGGGGAGCAGGGGGAGGAATTGCTAAATCACCAGTCGTTCTGCGGGTTCCTCCTGGCAGAGCGCAGCTAAACACCACACCAAACTCGAGACAGAGCCTAATGGCCCAATCAAGTGCTCGAGGTTGCAACCTTACTAATGTTCTTCTAAAGTACTTTTCTTGTATGTAATTTCCTGGGGCGGTGGGGTGGTTTGAGGGGGGAAAAACAAAAATGTTCAGCTGGAAAAACCTCCCATTGGGCATTCACAGCAGGGTGTGAGCCCAGACCCTACAGACCTGGCTGCTTCCCCTTGAGCAACTGAACTACAGTCGCTGCTAATGGGCGAAGGTTGCTCTCCAAGATGGATTGCTGGGGCCTGGGGCTGAGTTTGGGGGAGGGAAAACCCAGTCCATTCTGGCTTTCCCTAACTTTCCAGGCATTAAGGGAGCTCCTGCTTCATGTGGTGTCCCCATAGGGGGAGATGGGCCACTGGAGCCAGGTGCTGGGTTCAGGGTGGGGAAGGGGCACCCAGCCCTGCTCTCTGTCTCCTGCCCTACCCCCCATAGATGGTTTGGCAGCTCCTAGGTGTTCCCAGTGCCCTGTTTGCTGCATCAGCTTGATCCTAGAATACATGTGGATTTTGGCAGGCAGCCACAATTGCCCCCAGGAATGAGAGCAGGAGAAGGTATTATCCATTTGTAACCCTTTGTTTCTCAGAAAAGAATTTTATGGGACACAGAAAAGGCACTTCTGAAGCCTGGGGGCACTCCCCCTGCCCAATAGTAAAAGCCTCCTGAAAATAGTGGAGTTGTAAGATCCGCTCAGAGAAAAGGTTGTGAGAATCTTTTATAATGGAAAGTGACTTAAATATAGGGGTTGCTACCAGCTCCTCCTATAAGATATTTTGTGTGTGGAAGTAACACACACAGTGAGATTTGCTGCTGGGTTTTGATGTTTGCATTGCTGTTTCTCCTTGCGTGTTCAAAGCAAAAAATATCCTGCGATTGTCCCAGTTGGATGAAAAGATGCCACTTTGCTCATTGCATAATTTTTTTGGCAGCTGGATCCTAGACTTGTTTCTTTCTTCATGACCATTGGCTAATGGGCCTGGTATTTCACAGCAGCCTCCCTGTTTTTACCAGTGACAGTGAAAGAAACTGTGTCTGGTCAGTCTGTCACTGGGAAAGAGAGCACCTTGTGGGACTGGCAGATCGGCACCTCACGCCCACTCCCTTACTCACCGGAGTGGCGTTGGGTAACGTAGCCAAGAGTGCTCTTGCAAGACACAACCCCTGATGTTTACAGACCCAGTAATTTTGTGCCTCATGCACAACTTGAAAATTCTCCCACGTGAGACAGGATCCTGTGGTGATGCACTGGACAGGAAAAACGAACCTCTCCTCCTCCTCGAACCACCCCCACATGGTATCTGTGCCCTCCTGTAGACGAGCAGTGATATTCCCCTCCCCCCAGGTGAAGGGGGCCGCACAAGCTGAGACACCCCTTGAGGACTATTTCGCAATGCTCAGGCTTTTTGCTGGTGAGAAGGTCCAGCTAACACATCTAGCGCTGCTCCACAGTCCCAAAGACATGCTGTGATCTGCCTGCCCAGGACGGAGGCCCCCTGCTTCCCTTGATGAATGTTGCCACTAGCAGCCAGTGCTCCTCTTGGAATGGCTGGGGCAGGTTCTGAGGCTGCCTGAGTCGGCGGTTGCCTTTGCATTTTTGGGTGGGCCCGTGCATTGCCCAGCAAGACTAACTCTGGTCCACTGTGATATTACCACTATGCAGAGGGCAAGCCTGCAGCCTTAGGAGAGGGCTAGGGAGATGACTTTTTAAGCGCAACCAGATGTAACTGTCTAATTTTACAAAAATCCCGTGTAATGGGGATCTTTCTATCCCCTAGACTCCTGCTGTGGGAAAGGTGGAGCCCATCTGTTTGTGCTGGAGTCCCCGCACGGCTGCTATATTGAGTAGAATTTGGCACGAGTCGGTTGTTCAAATAAGCTCTGAGCCAGGGGGCAGATACTGGAGGGCTTTATATGCTTTCCGGAGAATGCCAGCACTTACGTAAGTGCTTTGCAAACGAACTGATTGTCACAGCCACCCTGTGAAGCAGGTAGGTGAGGATATTAGTCTGCGTGTTACAGATGGAGAGACTAAGGCAGAGAAGTTAAGTGACTTGATTAAGGATACAAAAGGATCCGGGGTCAGGGCTGGAACTAGAATACGTGTCGCTTGCTCTCAGGCCCATGCTGAGTCCACTAAACTGTGCTGCTTCTCCCCTCTGGCCCTCTTTGCAGTTGGAGATCACAGAAGAGAAGCCTGGTCAGCAGTAGGCAGGTATCCTCAGGCTTCCTGGTTAAAATTCTTCCATGTAGCTGAAGGGAGACTTGGGCTGAATTCATCGCCTCTGATAGCAGTCATCCCTCTCTCTGGAAACTACCGCCAGAGATTATGTATCTTTGGGGCTCATAAAAAAGTGGACTTCTGCAGACCAAACAGAAAAACCTTCCTGGGAGAGGAGGATAATAAGGTCCCATAGGGTCATTTACCCCACTTCCAATTTCAAACACCACCAGCTGAACACCACACGTTGTGATCGCTGCACTCAGTATATTTTTCAGGGACAAAGTGTATTCACTTCCAGCCAAGTGCTTGTAATATAGGCTCCTTTTGGCAAGTCCCGAGGCCTCCCTCCTTCATGATGAGAAAGTGATTTTGTTTAAATGGGAAAAGAAATTAATCGTTTCCCCAGTCCCTCCCACCTTCTTTTCATAGAGCAATAATTACAGACCCTTGGGACCTTGTATCGTGAGCTGGGTGGGAAAATGTGTGTGGAAACACCCTTGTTACATCAGATCGCCGTATTGCTGGACTGGGAGGAAACTTGTAGCAGCAGCAGCAGTCCTCCAGAGCTCTGGCTTGGCCTGGGTCTGCCCAGATATCCAGGAATCCAGAGCCAGGATTCATGGATCTCAAAGGACAGCCCATGATCTTCAGGAAATGGTGGTGACAAACTTTCAACCCTGCTCATCGGTTTACATTTTCAAGGGTGTATTTGCAAGTCAAATGGCCTAGTCAGGTGGCTGTGCGTGTGCACACAGGCTAAAATATCTTCTCCCCTCCTCGTTTCCACTTAAATAGGGAAGGATATTCTCTTCCCCATTACATTAAAGGGGGAATGTTTTCACCCCAGATCACATTAGGCTGACCTGGGAGTGTGTGGGTGGGGAATCTCTCCTGCATAAGAATCATGAGACTCAACACACTCTTCCCTGCCCATTCCCCTTTCAGAAATATACTTTTGACCAATCAAATGAAAGATGGGATTAGCCCTGGCACTCCTAGGACCCCTAGCTGAGAGCCATGCCCATGTGTTTCATGCTTCCCCAAGCCTGCTCTGCCTGACTTCAAAGCGGCTACTCCCAGGAATAAGGTTACGTGAATATTTACATGTTTAAAGGATCAGAGCCATCATTTGCAAATACTTTAGGATCTTTTAGGATGCCAAGTGTTATAAATATAAAATTATTTTATTATAATAAACAAGTCATTTCTGAACCTGTAGGAAATAGAGCAGTAGTAATATCTTGTACAAAACAAAACCACTCTACTAAACCAAGATACTGTACCTCAAACTCTTCTCCCCCTGGAGAAAGGATAAGAGAACAAACACATGACAGATGCATGTTGCTTAATGTGCTGCTGGAAGGTGCTCAGATACTATGGTGATGAGTGCTGCAAAAGAACCTAGATAGAATAAAATTGTAATGAATGCTGCACCCTATTTTCTGTTTTCATTTTTTTCTGCCAAGTACTGTAAGTGCAGGAAATTCCAGCCTGTGACCCTGAAATCATTTCCCCAGTGCTGTCTACATATTACATTCATTGCCATGTTCTTGGTGGTGATCTGCATAATTTTGCATTAATATACATTCCGTGCTATTGACCAGGTTTCTGTATGAGGACTCAACAGATCTCAATGAATGTTAATATTCATTGTAAGGCAATCTGCTTTGCTTCCTATTGTGCCTGATAGTGTTTTCTCTTTTCGTTGTCTCACTGTTGCTAGCAGATTATCTCATTAAATTTTAATTTTGCAGTTTCTGGAGGGTTTTTTTCTCCCTTTTTTTTCCAAGTGGAAAAAATATCCTTTATTATGACAGTCAAGGAATGTTGAGCTACCAAAAGCTGTGGAGTTGCAATATTACTGACACTCACAATTTTATTGCAAGTCTTGTGTTATCTGGGGTCTTCTCAAAAATTCATCTGGGTGTCATGCGATTAGGAAAGAATCGTTTTTCAGGGTTTTTTTAAAGTATTTTCCCAGCCCTTCTGGCTGTGGAGAAATTTACAATTCTAACGGCTCAAAATCCAGAAGGCAAATAAATTGCCCTCAAATTTTTATTTTTAAAAATCACGTGCATTTAAACCTAGTCTCCTTAGTTTGGGAGCCTGAATCATAATTTTTGAATGCATGGGGCTGGCAGTACTGGAAGTGTGTTGACTGGCTATTATGAGAACATTGCATTTTCACTGTGGAGAGAATAGCTGACTCAGGTGTTGGCTTATGGGATTCAGAACCTTCCATCTCTATCGCATATATTCAGATTTAAGTTGGTATCACTTCACTTCAGAGTCTGATGGTAAGTCTTTGGACCACAGCCAAGAAAACTTGTTCTTCTGACTAGACTATACTGTAGTCAGAAAAATCATGCAAACCCTTCTCGTAATGTTAGTCACTATCTACTGAGTGGCACTATGGTTGTGGAAGCCAAAATGTTGGGGAAGGAGAGATCTCCTATGTGGGGTCCTGTATTTCAATGACCTCAAACCTGTTGGTGGAGCTGGGTGTGCATCAGAGATGATGCACTTGATCTCTGACTACACATCCAGCTGTAGGTGTCTCCCCTTCAAAACATAAAAATAAAATTAAATAAAATGTATTGAACTGTTAGGAATATTGGAACATCCTGAAATACTTAGTTAAGGCTGGTCAAAAATTGAGTTACTGCACTTGACAATGGTCCCCTCTTTCTGATAGTTTCTACTAGTTCTCTCATGGTGGCTGTCATTCCAATGTTATTTCCAGATGGTGGGCAGCTAGGATAGCTAAAGAATGTTTGTGTTAGAGCAAGTCAAAGTCCCTTCCCCATATGCTTTCTCATTCACTGCAAGAATTTAAAAATTATTGAACAATCCATCAGGAGGCCTTGTTTTTAATATGGAACATTTTGGATGCTGTGGTTGGAGGAGCTTTGGATTTTAAAATGCTGTTCCAGGCTGAAAAGTGACAGTATAAAAAATATTATGCATTTCTGCATGGCTTCTCACCAGGTCGAACCGGCTCAGCCGACAAGTCTTTATTATCAAGGGGTTTATTTTTTCTTTCTAACTGCCAGCGCTGAAGTATGGAATCTGACAGTCAAGCTGGGTTCACTCTGTCTCACATCCCCACAAATAAAGACTCTGCTTTTGGGAATTAGTTAACAATCCTTGAGGGTGAGATTGCTGTGGGGTGAGAATAATGGTATCACAATCAGGCCCATGAGAATTCATGAACTGGAAGAGAATCCAGCTTACTGTCCCACAGTTGCATTTGCTCTGCAGTGCCAAGGGGAGTAAAAAATAGGCAAAGCTTATTTTGATCAACAAAGACTGCCAATGACTCTGGACATGCACAGAAAGATGAAGGAAGTTAAAAGGGAGCATTTTTATTGAGTCCCATTTCAGAGCCAACCGACCTTTAATAATTTTATAGCTAAATTATGAAAGCGTTTAGCAAGAAAGCTGGAAAGTGTGTAAAGCTAAGGCCCATTTGTGAATTGGACTGAGAGCTCACAGCTCTCACCTTGTAAAGTAATGTGACTCTGTTCTGATCTGCTGGGATACGACTTTGTATCATTTAAAATAACCTACCAAAATGGCACGCGAGAGGTACCCCCATTTGAGATGTAAGTCCTACTTTTGGACTATACACTGCCTTTTATCCATGATGACGCTCCCATCCATCTAAATAGGAGTTGTGCAATAAGAATGATACCAGTACCATATACTACCCTTTTGTTTTCACGACTGTGGTTTTCATTAGCAAAAGGGTGGGCAGTTCTCAAAGGGTGTCTGTGGACCCAATTCTCATTTACACTGCCAGAGCAGTGTGAATGGCCATTAATGCAAATGAGAATCAGGCCCTAGTTCCTTTAATTTCTTTATTTAAACTTTGCAAGGAGTAAAGAAACTCTTTTTTTTAATGTGAAAAGTTATAAAAGAATCTCCTTGCAAAGGATCAAATGGTAAAACCAGACCATCCTTTACAAAAGAGACTTTAATTGTATGCAGCCAGTATGTCTTTCTAGTGTTGCAATACCCTTGTTGTCAGATATCTCCTATGCATATGTGACTCACTGATGTCTCTTCCTTGGTTGTTCGTTTGTATTTGCCTGCATCCTATAGCAGCTGATTATGCTTCTCTCTCTCTCTCTCCTCCCCCTCCCCCCATTAGGTGGTTCAGCTTTTCTAGTCATCTGTTTCCTGTTGAAAACTTGCAAAGCAAAATCTTGCAAAACACACTATACTGTGACTGGAAAAGGTATAAAAAATGCCAGTGGTCTTTCACCCTCCCAGCAATTATATCTTTGGGAAAAATATCTTCCAAATTAGCCAGCTAGATGTAGTGTTGCTATTTTTCAGTTGTTTTTGCTCTGTCAAGCCTTGACTCTGAGCCAGCTAGAATTGGCAGCCTGATCGCTGGAATAAGTCATGGGGAAAGCAGCAGAACGCAGTCATTTATCCTTGAAACAAAAGCATTAACGATTGAGTGTCTGATTCTTCTCTCACTCATACAAGTATAAACGAAGAGCAAGAATACAAGAAGTGTGAGAAAAGACTCAGACTCTGACTATTCACAGTGGGGAGAAAGTGTGATATTCATCTTGTATGAGAAGAAAAGACATCATTCAAGGCAGGTTCTGTTTCACCAGAAAAAAAAAATGTTAAAGTCTTTTGCAGTGATATTTTTGGAAACATATTGTGTCCGATTCTGTTCTCTGTTAGGCTAGCATAAATCTGTTGAAGTCAGTGCAGTCACTCCAGTTTTATGTTCATGTAACTGATGACAGAATTTGACCCATCGTACTCTGAGTAAGAACTTTAATTGTAGATGTAGTAAATAAGAATAAATAAAAGTACTCATAAGAATACTTTCAATCTTATAAGAACTTTATGATCTTTAATAATTTGCAGTATTCTGCAAAGTGAAAAAGAATTTGGATCAGACGCTGATGATCCCACTTACACTGCTATAAATTTGGAATAACTCCATTGACTTCAGTAGAGTTACTCTGAATTAACACTAGTGTGAGATCAGAATCAGCTCCAAAAACTTTACAATGCCACAAGAGAGCCTTGTTTTGTAATGAACTGATCAAGACTGCCATAATACACAATGTGGAAGTGAGAAAAGTGTGGAGGAAGAAAAATGAGCTATTGTAATGCATGAATCCCTCACCATAACTTAAAGGGGAATTCCAAGCTTTTATAAAAAAGTTGTTTTGAACAGCTGATGACTCAAAGTGATAAACAGAATACCTGTATATACTTCAGTATGAAAAATACAGAGTCAAATCCTATAATCCTTACTCAAGCAAAATTCCCACTGACGTCAAGTAAGGGAGACTTTGGCTAGATTAAAAGCTTCAAGACTCAAAGGTTTTCTACACTTCAAACATCCACCATAAACAGTGTTGCCAACTCTGTTGATTTTATTGTCAGTCATGCAACGTTTAGTGTTTTTTCTTAAAGCCCCAGCTCCTGAAGTCGATTGAGTATGTCAGAATCTCCGCTTTCATTTTTTTTAATAAAATAACTTTCTATCCCACATCTGTGCAGAGAAAAGCTTGACAAAGTGAAGTGAGTCAACCCTAAAAGCTCAAAAGCCAAATAAAGGAACCTGTACATTTATATATTTAAATATCATCATTTAAAGTCAATCTCATGATTTTGGGGAGGCCTAACTCTTGATGATAAGAGTGCTTAACATGGGGCAGTACTAATGTCAGGAGCTCTGGTTACAACACAGTTGTCCTCAACTTGGTTTAACAATGATTCCACCTTGCAGTGTATATGGGATTGAACTATGTTTTTAATTTTATCCCTAACTGCTGAATTGTGCTAAAGCCTTGGACATGGCAATTTGGTAGCCACATCTATGTTGTAATTGCATCCTGACTCAACTGATTTTTGTATTATAGATGGAATCAAATATGGCATTAAAAAGCACCAATAATAGACATCCTGCCTTAAAGTGTCCTGACAGTTTCCAGTACAATTTGGTTTGACTTTGTCTTGTCCACCACCTCCACTAGGGAACTGATTTCTGTTAGTGCCTTTGACATTGTATCAGGCTTGCTTATTTACACTGAGATATGAAAGAAATACGAGATGTGTTTACAAAGTTTTGCAGAAGCATCGTTTTGTTTAAACTTGAAATTTCATCAATATTTTGAAACAATTTTTTACCTTTATTTTTCCTGAAGAAAATTCACTTACCTGCCAAATTCAGACTTTTCGTAGATTCCAAGGCCAGAAGGGACCGGTGTGATCATCTAGTCTGACCTCTCACATGGCACAGGCCAGAGGCCTTCCCGCAAATGATTCCTGAAGCAGATCTTTTAGAAAAACATGCAATCTTGAAGGAGATCGTTGAAGGAGATTCTTGACGGAATCATGAAGGAGAATCCACCACAACCCTTGACAAATTGTTCCAGTGGTTATTTACTCCCACTGTGAAAATTTTACTTCTTAAATTTAAATTATTGGTTACCTTCCAACAGATGACGGTGCAGATGCCCTATTGAAATAAATGGGAGTTTTAACAGCGGCCTTGTCACATGAGAAAGTTGCATTGGTTTAACTTAATTTCATTTTACTTAAACTGGTGCAAATCTCTGTGGACACTCTTATTTCAGTTGAAGAACGGCTTATTTCAGTTTAAACCAATTCCTACCAGAGTGGAGGTGGACCTAACCAAGCCTGGTTTAAAATGAAATAAGTGTGTCCATGCAGCCTTTAGCGCTGGTGTAACTAACTCAGTTTAAAGCAGTGCAGCGTTCTGTGGCTGACACGGCAGAAGGGCAATGTCCCCGCCCGTGCTGTCGGTGTCAGTGATGTGATCAGCGAGGGACAGGGAAACACAAAACTCTCAAGTCAGACCTAACGCCTGATCCTGTGAGGCACTGAGCAGTTCTGTGATGTGCTGTGCAGCCTCAACTCTCCCTGCCTCTGCTGGGAGTTGAGGAGACTCAGCACTTTACAACTCTGTTCAGCGCTTGGTGGGATTGAAAGCTGGGCCTGAAAGTGAGGGGGGACATATTCATTTAGATCTGTTTTAAATAAATATGTAATATTGATATAAGGTGTCTAAAGTGCTAAGACAAGGGTCTCCAAACTTTGAGATGAGGGCCATATTAGATTTTTGAAGGGGTTCGCGGGCGGAAGCGACTGTGGAAAAAATTCACTATATGCAAATTCCCCCCTTTGCTCTTCCGTCTGCTGCTGCAAGCCCCCACCCCCTGCCTTTGCTCCTCCATCCACTGCCACGGGGGCACTCACCCCTCCGC
Source organism: Dermatemys mawii (assembly GCA_007922305.1). NCBI lineage: Eukaryota > Metazoa > Chordata > Testudines > Dermatemydidae > Dermatemys > Dermatemys mawii. The sequence continues at coordinate 11,244,889 of ML677375.1, read as the reverse complement.
ACATAGGGCTGTCGGCAGCAGCTCACGGGGGATGGAGGGGGCTGGGAGTGGCAGCTTCTCCACACACCTGCTCAGCTGGAGGGCTGGACAAATCGAAGCCACGGGCCAGATCCTGCCCCTGGGCTGTAGTTTGGAGACCCCTGGTCTAGGGGAACGGTCTGTTTCAGATTTTCTGCTCTTAATCTGCTTTCTTGGGGGTTGTGTTTATGTTGTAAATAAACACCACATTTCTCACTCCAACATGAATACACATCCTACTAATTGCAGTTCACATTTTTGTGCCAAGGTGACATTATGCTTCTGTTGCTATAGCACATTTTTTTTTGTTCGGGTTTTTAAAAATATTGTCTTTTATCGTGTAAGATGGACTTTTCCGAAGCCTCGGTGTAGGTTTAACTTTGTTCCCACTCAGCTTGCCATTAAGACCAACAGTGGGCATGGCTAGGCTAAGATTTTAAGATGTGATGTTAACACATGCCATTACATCCTTAAGTCCTAGTCTGGACAAGGTTGTGAGTGCTTTTGAAAAATCCCATCTGTAATTATCTTCCTTGATATTGGTAGCGAGGAGAACAGATAACGTGAAGAATGACTGACATGCAGTGAGTTAAATGTGAAGGTTTAATTTATTTAGCCAACCATTTATTTGCATTATTTAACATTAAGCGGGGGTGGAAGTTTTGTATAGTTCTTATCTCGTTAATATAACTCTAAACTCAGCTTCCTTTCAAGCAGGTCAAGTGACTGCTACCAGAAAATCAGACAAAAATCAAAGTCTTTGGAGTACTTTTTCTTTAAGAAATGTTTGGCAAACAGAACAGATCATTTCTGCTTGAAAATCTGGCAGATCACATTAAGACGTCATAAAACATGCAAATAAGCACATCAGCACCCTCCTGTTGCTTCCAGGGCTGTCTAAGTATATTCAAACAGTATGGATGCTGAATGCAAAGCCTATATGGAAAGCATGCACCAACTGTTTCAGAAAACACTTTGCCCTGGAACAAATCACACCCTATTGCTCTCAAGAAGCAGATGATTCTGTGACTAAATGGCCTTCAGAGATTTAGCTCTGGAGCAAGGGGAGATAAAGATCACCTCCACTTAATAATACAGCCTTGCTCTTTTCCTCCAAACATATCAAAGTGCTTTACAAACTTCATCCCAATTTTACATATAGGGTAACTGAGTCACACACAGCTAAAGTGACTTTCCCAGTGTCACAACCAGCAACAGATCCCAGGTTTTCTGAGTCCCAGTCCAAGGCTCTACGCATTAGGCCACATTGCTTCCCCATTTTTCAGCTCATGCCTGTCACAAAGCATGATGAACTCCCAACATGGCTACGCAGCCACCATGCAGGTAGTAACAGGGAAAAGTCTATTTATCTTAGACATGAAAAGAATTCACTGATAAGAAAGTTAGTTTTTCAATCCACCCTTCTCAGAGAATTTGTGACCAAGGGAAGAGCTGGAAACATCACACAATGAATGGGTAAGAATGTTTTGACATGGGAGATATATAAAAGACAGTTTCAGGGATGATTTTCAGATTGTAAAACTGCGTAGCTGAAATCCTTAGGCCTGGTCTACACTACGATGTAAAGTCAAATTTATCTGCATTAAATCAATCCTTCCACTTTGCAGTCCTCACTACGATGCCATTCAGGTCGACCTAAAAGGGTCTTTAAATTGATTTCCAAACTCCTGCCCGACAAGGGGAGTAGCGCTTAAATTGATGTTTCCGGGTTGAACTAGAGTTAGTGAGGACACAATTCGATGTTAACAGCCTCCGGGAGCTCTCCCAGAGTGCTACAGTGTGACCGCTCTGGACAGCGCTCTGAACGCGGATGCACTGGGCAGTTAGACAGGAAGAGCCCCAGGAACTTTTGAATCTCACTTCCTATTTGGCCAGCGTGGCAAGATCTCTTGCATAGCTCACCATGCAGAGCCCACCAGCAGAGGAGACCATGCAGTCCCAGAATCAAAAAAGGGCCCCAGCATGGACCACGAGGGAGGTTCTGGATCTGAGCACCGTATGGGGTGATGAATCCTTGCTGGCAGACCTGTGAGCCAAAAAAAGAAATGCCAATACATATGCCAAAGTCTCCAAGGGCCTGATGGAGAGAGGCCGCAGCAGGGACGCACAACAGCCTTGCCTCAACTCCTTAATTTTAACACGACACTAAACAAAAGAAAACAAAAGAAGCCAACGGACGCTCCGGGTCACAGCCCAAGACATGTTGCTTCTACACCGAGCTGCATGCCATTCTAGGGGTGTGCGCCACAACTACCCCACTTGTGTCTGTGGACTCCATTGATTGGGTAATTGTCAGCATGGCAGAGGATTTAGTGGACAAGGAAGATAAGGTGGAGGAGGATTATTACAGTGAGGAGTCGACGGAACAGGCAAGTGGAGCTGCTCATCACCCTGGAACCGGTAACCTCCCAACCCTCCCAAGAAGGTATCCCGGATGTGGAAAGCGTACAAGGCAGCCCTAGTGAGTGTCCCTTGGTCAATGGAGTGCCTGCCTGACAAGCTATTTTTTTAAAAATGATTATTGTGCCCTGAGGACTTGGGGTGCAAGAATGTCTGCAAGAGTGTCTGTATCTTAAAAGAAATCCTCCCAGCGGGTCCATGAGCTTTCGGGCGGGAGTGGGGGTTTGAATCTGGATGGCCAGCAGCATCTGGGATTGTGTGCCCAGGTGTTCTGACTGCGATGGGGGAGTGGGGCACAGACGCTATGCTGTAACTGTCTGGCTATCAGGGACCTTCCCCAATACCAGCCAGGTGCTGGGGGAGAGGGGGTGTGTGCAACTCTCTTCACAGAGAACTTCTTTATTTTCTGGTTTTTTAAATACCACTCTCCCTTTTTTTCATCCGACAGCTGAAACTGTTTCCAGCCTCCCCCTCTCATCCGCGTCCCACAGGCTCGCACAGATAAGACGGTGAAAAAAACGCATGCGGGATGACGCATGCGAGATGTTCAGGGAGCTCATACACTGTTCCCACACAGAGGGCGCAGAGCTTAGGGCTTGGAGACAGTCAATGCTGAACTGCCGGAAAGCGGTAACTGAGCGTGAGGAAAGAAGGGACAAACAGGAGCAGAGAAGGGACAAAAGGGAACAACGGAGGGGCGAGAGAGAGGAGAGAAGGCAGGAAGCACTGCTCTGTCTTCTGGCGGAGCAAACCAACATGCTCTGGCATCTGGTGGAGCTGCAAGAAAGGCAGCTGGAGCAGAGACTGCCACTGCAGCTCCTCTGTAACTGTGCCCCTTCCTCCCCAAGTTCCCTAGCCTCATTGCCTGCACTCCGAAGAACATGGAAGGCCAGTGTCCGGGCACCTTGCCACTCCACCCCTGAGGACCGGCCAAGCACCAGAAAGGCGTCACTCCCAAAGTTGTGACTTGTTGTGTGTTCTTGTCCTCCCCTCACCTGCTACCCTGCCCGGTGCTTACCCCTCTCCCACCCCTTTCAGTGCTACATTTGCAGCAACCCCCCCATTTCTGTGACCCCTTAATAAAGAGTGCATGGTTTTCAAACAACAATGACTTTATTATTGCTCTGCAAGAAATGAGGGAACGTGGGAGGGTGGCTGGCTGAAAGTTCAGTGCAGGGGAGCAAGAGAAAGGAAAAGGACATGTAGAAATAAAAAAAACTTTAAACCATTAGCCTGAGCAAGGGGGTGGGTTTTCAGGATGCATAAACAAACAGCACAAGTGGAAACAAACTCAAGTCTCACACTGTAGCCTGCTCTGCCATGAAACTAGTTGTCAAGGCTTCTCAGATCCGCACAGCGTCGGGGGGAGGGCCCTTCTAACCACCCTGGTGTCTGGCTGCGTGTAATCAGCTGCCAGGCGGTCTGCCTCAACTTCCCACCCCATCATAAATGTCTCTCCCTTGCTCTCACAGAGATTGTGGAGCACGTGGCAAGCTGCAATAACAATGGGAATATTTCTGGCGCTGAGATCTGAATGGATCAGTAAGCTGCGCCAGCATACCTTGAGATGGTCAAATGCACACTCTACCACCATTCTGCATTTGCGCAGTCTGTAGTTGAACAGTTCCTTACTACTATCCAGGGCACCTGTGTATGGCATTAATGGATAGGCTCTCAGGGAGCTCATGCACTCTTCCCACACAGAAGGAAGATGGGATAGCAATCGGTATTTCAACATCCCAACAGTATTTTTTTGGTCTGGGAAGAAAGTCCCTTCCTGTAGCTGTTTAAAAAGCCTAGAGTTCTTAAAGACACGAGCATCATGAACCCTGCCTGGCCAACCCACGTTGATGTTGGTGAAACATCCCCCGTGATCAACCAGCACTTGCAGGACCATGGAAAAGTACCCTTTGCGGTTTATGTACTCACAGTGCTGGTGGTCCGGTGCCAGGATAGGGATATGCATTCCATCTATAGCCCCACCACAGTTAGGGAACCCCATTGCTGCAAAGCCATCCACTACGGCCTGCACATTTCCCAGAGTCACTACCCTTGACAGCCTCAGTTCAAAGATTGCGTTGGCCACTTGCATCACTGCAGTGCCCACTGTAGATTTACCCACTCTGAATTGATTGCCGACTGACCCGTAGCTGTCTGGCATGGCAAGCTTCCAGAGTGTTATTGCCACTTGCTTTTGAACTGTGAGGGCTGATCGCATCTTGGTATTCTGGTGGTTCAGGACAGGGGAAAGCAAGTCACACAGTTCCATAAAGGTGCCCTTATGCATGCAAAAGTTTCGGCGCCACTGGGAATCATCCCAGACCTGCAGCACTATGTGGTCCCACCAGTCTGTGCTAGTTTCCCGAGTCCAGAATCACTGTTCCATTCCATGAGCCTGCCCCATTGCCACCAGGATCCCTAAGTTAACGGTGCTGCTGCATTTGGGGAGGCCTGTGTCCATGTCCTCCTCACTCCTGTGACCACCCTGCCTTTGTGTTCTCGCATGGGTTTTCCCTTTCTGCATACATTGCACGATAATTTGTGAGCTGTTTACAATGCTTGTAACTGCTGCGATGAGCTGAGCGGATTCCATGGCCGCCCTACTAGGGCGTCTGCACGGGCAGTCCAGGGAAAAGGGCAGAGCTGGCAGCAGAAGAAAGGCGAAAGATGAGAGAAGAGATGCCACTTGGCAGGAGCTGCAGAAGCCACCACACTTGACGTACTTTTTACGAGTGCCTGGAGCACGGCAGAATAGCAGCCGCAGGGTGCGTGATGCTGATGTCACCAGAATAGAAATTCCGGCCAAACAATGGGAGGACTGTCGAGGTTAAACTCCATGGAATCCATGGTAAAGGGCAGAGCTGGCAGTGGAAGCGTTCGACTAAAGATGAAAGGAGAAAGAAGAGATGCCACAAGGCGGAAGAAGAGATGCCACTCAGCGGCTGATGCCGAAGCCACCAAACTTGACATGCTTTTTACGAGTGCCTGAAGCACAGTAGGATGGTGAGCAACTTCATGTAGTTTCAGGATTGCCTGGAGTACAGTAGGATAGCAGGCAACTTGACGTAGTTTCAGGATTGCCTGGAGTACAGTAGGATAGCAGGCAGAGGGCGAGCAATGCTGGTGCGATGAGAATAGAAATTCCGGCCTACAAATGAGAGGACCTGCGAGGTAGCTTCATAGTGGCTGGAGACCACCGCTCTGTCTGCTGAAAGCAGTATGGCGTCTGCAGGCCTGAAAGGCGCGAAACGGCTGTCTACCGCACCTTGCGTGGAGGGAGGGGCAAGTGATGGGAAGCGTGAACGGAAACCTGCAAGACTGTTTTTACCCCCATCATGCAATGCTGGCTTTACCCAAAATTCCAAGGGGATGCAGAGACTGTGGGCACACTGGAATACCTACCCTCAGTGCACCACTCTGAGAGTCAATGTTAGCCGCGGAACTATGAACGCGATCCACCAAATTAGACCACTTACTGGGGACACACACAATCGAATGTATACCATCGGCTTTCTTAATTCGAACTCTAGAAAGTGGATATTAGCTTATAGTGTAGACAAGGCCTTAGATTTGATAGAGGCTTTGCATGCGGAATCTACCCAAAATATTTGTTATAATTTTGCCTTGGTAAGAAAATGCTTTGTTTTAGTCGGACCATAAATATCCATTAAAGAGCCCTGTTTGCCCCCTCCCACTAAAACCAAACTCCCAGCAGGAATGTTGCTGCAGGTGAGTAAGAAGGGATGAATTAATTTGGTGATAGCGCAAGGAAGGTAGGCTTAAACCATCTTCCCATCTGTGAGTGTATGGTATGTTGATACACATTGGAAAGGAGTGCCTCATTTGTGATTGTGCATTGGACTTTTGTGAACATGAACTTTGGTGGGAGAATTTAAAGCTGTCTGTGGAGTCCCAAATCTATGGCTTTCCAGGTAGCTAATAAGAATAGTATGCATGCCTCTCCTGAAACATCCTCTTTCCTCCTTTAATTTCTTTTTGGCTCCATCTTAGCACAGACTTAGGATCTGATTCTGCATCCCTTACGCGTGTGAGTTATCCCAGGTCAGCAGTGTCAGTGGAGCAGCACGTGAACAGTCTATAGGCAGCTCAGCAATACCACCCACCAACTATGCCCCGGGGCAGACAGCAGGGAGGGAGCTAGGATAGGAAAATGGGAGATGGAAATACTTGCACTGCAGGGAACAGGGAGGCAAGAGAGACAAGCAGAGGAGAAAATGAGGAGGTGCAGCGAGAAGACAAAAACATAGAATGTCTGAGGGGAAAAAAGTAAGAGGAGGGAGCACAGAATCAGCAGGAGACAAGGAAGAAACAAAATAAATTTGGAGCAAGAGAGGCTTTTAAATAATGGGGTTGGGAGAAAACAAGAGAGGGGACACAGAGGGACAAATGATGTTTTTTCCCAGAATCTTTTTATGGGAATATGCCTCCGTATGTTTTCTGAAAGGAGAGAGGAGGACAGTGAGGAAGACGAGATGGGGAATTACTTGGCTCTGGAGGGTGGGATGTGCACTTTTCCCTCCCCCACCTCAGCTCCCCAAAATCCCTATGCACACCTCCCTGATCCCTATCTACAGCCTATCTCCCTTCCCCCACACCAAGATAAGCATCCTCGTTATTGCCTTAACAACAACAGTGAGCTCCCTTGATGGCTTAAAAAAGAAAAGGCATTTTCCCCTGGAAGGCACAAACCGTCCTGTCTGCACTTGGGATTGTCTATGTTCATAGGGACAAGAGTCTTTTCATTCCAAGATACTATGGGCTGTTTTGGCAAAGCGCAATGAATGCCTCATTTTTGCCAAATTATTGCCTCATTCTAGAAGTGCAGCTTTTGCAAGGCTCTCATTTCTATTGATTGTGATTAAAATAGTCCAGGAAAGCTGGACCCAAGTCTTACAGAACAGATCAAGCGTCATAGCATATATGAAACATGCCATCCCACTGGGAGAAAGCATCATTGCTGACTCAGTGAAACACTATGAGATCAGAAAGGCTTCCACGTTAAAAACCTACCTGTCAGAAAAGAACAAATGAGTTTACTTTGGAAGACTGTATGGATGGGATCCAATTATGATCCCACGGGAAGGGCATGAGAGTGCATAGAATGGTGTGGCTCATCTCCTTATTTAAAGAGAAACATCTTTTTCTATGTTTATTTTAAAACCATTTCAAAACAGGTTATTTTAGGAAGTAACTATTTGCAGGATAGATGAAGGCAAACAGCTCTGCTTGCTGCTAGCATAGATCACTGTGTAGGCTCAATGAACTGTAGTATTATTACAGTGGCAACAACAGACCCCAGCCATGCTAGGCACTGTGCATAAATGTAGTAACAGGCCCCTGCTACAAAATTCTAAACAGACAAAGACTAGGGAGGGGAAAGAGGTGGAATAACTTGCCTAAGGTTCACACATCAGAGCTGGGAACAGAACTGACATCTACTAAGTCCTAGTCCAGTACTGTACCATACTGGATCAGCAGGCAATGATTGATCTATTGGCTATCGATTTATCGCATCTAATGTAAATGTGATAAATTGATCCCTCAGCACTCTCCCCTCAACTCCAGAACTCCACCGCCATGAGAGATGGAAGAGGAATCGACGGGGGAGAAGCAGCAGTCGACTCACCGCCATGAGGACGGCCAGGTAAGTCGACCTAAGATACGTCGATTTCAGCTCCGCTATTCGCGTAGTTGAAGTTGCGTATCTTAGGTTGACCCCCCTTCCCCCTGCCAGTGTAGACTAGGCCATAGAATTTAAAGCCAAAAGAGGCAGTTAGAGGAGCGTAACCTCCAGTCTATCACAGGTCCTTACATTGCACCCAGTTATCTCGGTATTGAGTCCAATAACTTGGGTTTGACTAAAGCATATCTCCCAGAAAGGTGTCCAGACATGGAGAATCCACCACCATTTCTCTTGGTAGTTTGTTCCAATGGCTAATCACCTGGACTGTTAAAAAAGTGTGCCATATTTCCAGTTTGAATTTCTGATGTCAGTTTCCAGCCATTCGTTCAGGTTATGATTTGCTTCACTAGATTAAAGAGCCCTTTAGTACGCAGTACTTGTATACTGTAATCAAACCACTTCTCAATCTGCTTTTAGAGAAGCTCAACAGATTGAGTTTCTCTAAAGTCTCTCATTGTTAGGCATTTTCTCCAGCCGTCAAAGCATTTTTGTGGCTCCTTGCTGCACCCCCTCCAATTTTTCAACTAAACCCTGCTGCTTCTCCGTAGGGAGGCCACTGCTCCTGCTATGAGCCTGTCCTGCATTCCTAGCTCCACTGCTCCTTTGCAAGTGCACTCGCAAATCTCAGCTCCTTCTCATGCCTGTTTGGGTCCTTGTGGGGGTGAGTGTCCTGAGGAGCTGTTTGGCATGGGATTGAACATTGCTGGTTTGAAACCTGCTTGCGTAAGAATCTTATTAAAAAAAGCAAAGGTATGTAAAAATCAACATTGTTTTTTGTGTTTGGTTTCATAAGACAATTGCTCCCACCCCACCCAACCTGAGGCTGAAAAGTCAGATTCAGACTTGTGCAGACATGGGGGTGGAGAGCGTTTTCAGAGTGCAGAAGCGGTGCTGCTCTCTTGGTTGGTGTTTACTGAGCATGCACTGATCTGTGTTAGCACAGGCCTACCCTGTAGGCAGATGAGCCCTGGGGGATTGTTTTATGTTAATGGAGCTTTCAAAACCACCAGCCAGATTCTCAGCTGATGTAAATCTGTACATCTCCATGAAGTCATTGAAGCTATGCTGGTTTACCACGACTGAGGATCTGGCTGTACATCCTGTCCCAGAAACTCAATTTCCATCATAAGAAATGCAGAGAAAAGCTTATAACACATGCTGCGGGGAGAAAATGTCCAAAATGACAGCACGTGCCATCAGTAGCAATGGAAGCTCTCTGCCACTTCCGCTGACATGACCCAGGTTTGCCCTCAGATACCTCTGAATCCAGCTCTCGTGGTAGCCAATTAGAGCTGTGCATGTACATCCTGAGAGCAGAACTGGGTTAGCTGCATAATAAATTAGACAGGTAGGACTGGATCCTGCAAAGTGCTGAGCACTCCTGCTGGCTTCCCTGCAGGATCAAAATTGTAGGACAAGACTATGGCTGGCTTTGCCTGGGTGCCAAAACAAACACAGAAACCCACAACACCTCACTGCTCTAGTCTGAAATTTTATAAAAGTATTTAAAAAGCCTGGAACCTCACCATATCTTAGGGAGCAAACAGAGAGATACTTACAATCTTTGTCCGTTTCAGGCAACCTTTACTGACTCCTAGGCAGTAACAAAGCTTTAGTTTTGTTTGTAGACTATGGAGAGATGGCTGAGGGAAAATGACTATAATGCTGCACTAAGCTCAGAGAGGAGAAACTAAGAGGGAGCTGCTTTAAATGTTGCTGTTCTTTGTGCTTTTGTTTCTTGTTTTCTTCAATATGTTTTCTTTAGTTGCCTAACATGCATGGGTATGTGATGTTACAAAACCAATAACTGGTGTTGTTTTGATCTAGCAGTTTAAAATTCTCCATTTGAGAAGCTAATATGGGGCGGGGAGAACACAGGGACATTTTTTTGTTTGTTTAGATTTACTGCCTGATTTAATCATTGTCGACTTAGTTGGGCAATGGGAGCTTCACCAGCTACTATAATTGCAATAATGAAAATACAAAAATGGTATCAACAAAGAACAGCAAGTGCAATTATACTAGCTAAGACAAAATCATTAAAGCTATTAATCCTTCAAAGTATAACTGGATCATCTGAGGTCAGGAAAACATTTTCCCCAGGTTAGAGTACTGCATAATTAGCAGCATTCAGGAGACTCCTTAAAACTTCCTTTTCTCTAACACTTGTGTCAATTAATTAAACCCTGATTCTACCACCTGCATTCAGTGGGACTATTGATATAATAAGGTTTGGTGCCATTCAGTGTGAGTAAGGGGGGTAGAGTCTGGCTTAGTGTGTTTATGAAATTTGGATAGGTAGAATTGATACTGCTATTTGAAATTTGAACAACAATGGCATTAGGCCCCTGGGGAATGTACACTGATGTTACAGTTGTGTAGAAAAACACCCAAAAACCTCAGGAAATGTTAATGTTAGGGTTAACTGTACAACCTAATCTCTACCCCTTTGTGCATTACAATACTCTTTAAAGTTCATCTACTATTTCATAGACAATATCTCATGCAACTTATTCTACAGCTATGTACATGTACAGTGGATTCTGTATGTGCTTCAAAAGCACATCAAGCCTGTTCTTCTTATCAGTTTGATCAATGACAGGCAAGCATCATTTCTGCTTTAATGATGTCTTCACGTGTGTTCTCAGGCTTGTACATCCAGTTAATAACTGCAGAGTACAGTTCAACAATAGATTAATGTACTCACTCTCCTGTGGTTACTTTTTATGTGGTGTTCTTTCTATTCTGTAATCTTTGAAGTAGGTGCTGACTGTTATCCACTTTTTGGCTTCAGCTGCAGAATGCTTACTCAGGGCCAGCCATAAGCTGCTCCTATCTTGCATGCACAGTTCTCTCCCACCTCCGTACAGGGTACACAGTACTCTCCTCCTCTTCCCCCAAAAGAGGGCATGGGGCAGGGCCATGCCTTGACTCCTCTACATACTGGCCAATGGAATTGACTGACTGCCCAGGGGAACAACTTGCACCCCATAAGTGGTGATGGGCTGCATCTAAGGGCTCCTTTCAAGTTGATATGGCTGCATATCAGCCTTAAAGCAGGTTAATTACTAAATGGCACAACTGATCCCAATGCCAATCTTCGTTCCTATATTAAAGGCCCATCATTAAACCCACCTTCCTGTGCCTTCTCAGAACATACCATAAATCCTGTGATTATTTTATGCAATCATCTGTCACATTGGTCAATGCCAATGGCATTAATGAATGTCTATGAATAGACTAGGGAGCATTTATGGGCTCCTTGTCTCCATTTATCTCAAAATTGTCTATATTTAAATTTCAGATGAGCAATGAGTTTTATTTGCTATTAAAGAACAGCCATGAATCCCAGAAATAGTCTCTGGGAGAAAAAACAATGCTCATTGTAATTAGCAATGTTTTCATTGCTGTCTGTCATGCACAGAATGTTACTGTCTGGGGATACATGTCTGCCCTTCAGCCAAGTTTGGACCATGTTCTAACTTTTCTAATCACATTAATATGGAAATGTACAGACTGATCCCTTATTCTATCATGTTCTCTGCTCTGTCAGAAAGCAGAGTGCATGGCATTCCATAAATGGAAGCACCATCACCTTGGAATGAATTTTCCAAGGATTGACAATTTGCAGGGAAAGGATGAAACAGACTTCTTTCCTACAAGGCCTGATCCTGCAAATCCTTGGCTACACAAGTAGCCTTTATTCACATGGGTAGTCCCATTGACTTCACTGGGATTGTTTGTATAAGCATCTGCAGTGCTTTGGCCTTTCATTACATTTTCTGAAGGCTATTCTGAAGTTATAGCATATATCTGTGACTTCTGTCATACAGGTGTAATGAATCATAGACTTAAAGGTCAGAAGGGATCATTATGCTCATCTAGTCTGACCTGCACAATGCAGGCCACAATCTCACCCACATATTTCTGTCCTAGATCCCTAAATGGCCCATTGATTGAGCTCATAACCCTGGGTTTAGCAGGCCAATGCTCAAACCACTGAGCTATCCCGTCCCCCACAACAAAGTCCTGTATCAGTTTATATTTCTGCCCTCCTTCTATTACATGGGTGGTAGAATTGTTCATTGCTTTGAATTTGAACAAGTAAAAATATTAAAAAATGAAAATTCTTGCTAACCAGCCTTGGTGAAAGTATGTTAACAATTGAAATAAAAGCTCTTTTCATCAACTGATAACATTTAAGATGGATTTTTTTGCGGTCCCTGAATTCTGCATGATGAAGTTCTCTAAGATGTTGTCTTCGAGTTCTGTATGTTACCTAATGAATATCATATCCTTATTGTGTATAATAAAAGGAAAACGTAACACAATATTTAATTTGAACATATATAGCATTGCTCTCAGCCAAAAAAGTTAAGATACTAAAAACTAAAGATTCTCATAGCAATGTTAACTCGCATACAGAGTTGCATGTACACAAGCATATGTACACAGTAGACAGTCTTTGCAAAAAACGCTATTTGTGCAACATCAAAGTTGGGCTATTTAGCAGACAAAAGTCAAGAAACCCACAGTTTTAGGTGAGCTTTCAGTCTTAACTTTGCCACCTTACACTTGTGCATTTTAATACTGGGGGTGATTTTCAGAAGCTCAACTCGCCTTTGAAAATCTCCCCACACATCTTTAAATATTAATGTGGGTGGAATTGCTTTGAATTTACCCCATAGTAACAGAGCAAGATTTGGCTCCATGTGTAAGAGAGGAACATTAAAAGTACATGAGAAAAAGGTACTCCAGTATTTGAAAAAACGTGTGATTACTCAGGGTTAGATTGTCACTTTGCAATCTGCCCTGAGCAAGGGGATATCCAGGAAGTAGATTGTTACACTCCAACACACAAGGTGTCTCCCCTGCTGCTCTGGGGCGGAAGTAAACAATGCTGGATCTATACCAAGTCAGTGACCATCACGCCACATACAGGTGCAGTTATGTTGACCAGCACTTCGTAGAGTCAGAGCCAAATCTTTGCTTACCCTATCTTTTCCCATCTTCCTGCACAGAGGATGAGGGGAGAGTAGTAACTGTGTGGAATATATTTCCCATCTCACGCTGCAACCCAACATACAAATACCCTGTACCAGTGCCTTACTCACCCTGACTCCTCCCACACCCTTAACCTCCTTGTGCAGCTGTGTGGTGCCAGTGCTAATCAAGCCCTTAATTAAACAGAATATTATAATGCACGTCTGCAAAGGGGCAAAGGTTGAATGTTTGCCCTTTATTTGTGCCTGTCTTGACTTTTCTGTGTCTGACTACACAACCTTTGCTTTTCTTCAAAAGTTTTCTAAAAACACTTTTCAGTTTTTAATTCTGTTGAGGTCAATGAGGTTACTCTGGATTTCAGCTGGGTAGCTGAGAATAGGATTTGGCCCATAACATGAGGAACAATGTCGTTTTAAAATAAGGGTCTCCCAGACTTCAGTGTAAACTAATCAGGATCTTCTAATTAATAAGCTCACTGCTACCTCCTCATGTATCACCATCATTACTTGTTGACCACTTACATGTAGTTACTGTAAGTATTCCTTTTCCTTTCCTTTCCTTTCCATTTACAGAAAGAAGCAAATGGTATTCACGGGCTTCCTCTTTCCTGTGTCATAACTTTCGTTTTTCTTATCGGCAAACCAGAATAGCCAATTAGCAGAAAATAATGACTTCATAATGATATAGTGGCTTTTGTAAACAGTATTTACTTGGTTCATACTCAGCAATCCAGTAATGTATAACTGTGAAATTTAGTTTGACTGCACAAACTGTATGCAGTATAATGAAAAGGTGTGAAAACAATAAAACATTTTTCTCCTAATATGTGATAAAACAAAAATCTGATCCTTATGTCAATTTGCCATTCTCATGATTTAAAAAAAAATCTAGTTATTCTTTAATTATAAAGCACATATAGATGCTCAGGAAATAGATTAGATGTTTATATGATATTCCAGTGTCTCTTTTGGAAAAATAACATAAAATTGTCATGTCCAGTGCAATCAGTGATCCATGTAGTCTCTAACAGTAAGCAGTACCAGCTGCTACAAAGGAAGTACAAGTAAACATTTAGAGGACAATTATGGAAATACCTGCTTATACACAGGGAAGTTTCTTCCCAACTCCATGAGATGTGGTCCAAAGGACAGGGGATTTGTAACCTTTATTAATTTTTAAATGTATCTGATATAAGTGTGATAATTCTGATTACCCAAATAAATTTCTTCTTTAAATCCATCTAAGCCCTTGGCCTCATTAATCTTGTGGCAATGGGTTCCACAGATTAGTCTCATATTGTGTGCAAAAAATGACTATTAATTTAAAATGTGTTGCCTTTGTTTCATTGAATGATGTTTTGTTCTTGATTATGAAAAAGGAGTAAATAGGAGTACCCAAATTATCTTCTATATGCTGCTCATAATTTTGTGTATCAGTATCAGGCCCTCATTCATTTTCTGTCTAAACCAACCAGCCCAGTCTTTTAAAACTTTCTTCATAGAAAAATCTTTACATATCTCTTTGTACTGCACAGAGGTTTTCACTGGGCAATCTACAATAATACCCAGCAATGTTACCGAAGGCCTTAGGAATGGATTTTGCTGCTGTAATTTTGAATTTAGGAACATTTTTCAATTTTTTTAAACAGTCTTTTTAAGTGAAATGGATTAAACCATTCACTGGGTCTGATTTTTAGAATACCAGTATATGAAAATGTTACTGTTTTTCATTGTAAGGTTGCATTCTCACTTCTGGAGAGGAAACACAGACCACTTCCTATTAAGATGACAGCTCTTGGGTCACATGTGAGCTGCTCATACAACACTCTCAGCGAAAGCCTTATCTGCACACACAAACTGAACTGACTTGACTGAATCAGTTTAGACCTGGATTTAAAAATGTCTGCTCAAATGGACTGCACTGGTTTAATTGAATTGGTTTCTAAATTGATTTAATTACATTGGTACAACTCCAGTGTGTAGACAAGCCCTAAGAGTTCAGTCCCATGACTGGGAACCAAGAACACATGAATGCTATTTCTGACAGACACTTATTCATTCCCCCAGGAGCAGTGGGATTGTCACTTTCTATTGTATTTAGATTCATATACCTCACCCATCATCTTAGTATATGAATACCACTTAACTCCTCCAGTTACATATCCCCCTCGATAAAATAGTGATCATAGTAGATAACTTACCAGTGGCAGACAGTTTATTTAGCCCTTTGACAGCTTCCAGGAAGTATTTCACTGTGAACAGCAAAGATTGTGTGAAGATTTTGAATGGGGATTTCAACTGCTGGGCTTTTCTTTCTCTTTCTTTCTTTCTTTCTTTCTTTCTTTCTTTCTTTCTTTCTTTCT
>ML677375.1:11197066-11222706 GCA_007922305.1 Dermatemys mawii | reverse complement strand
GCCTACCCATTCGGTCCCTAGGCTGTAGCAGTGCATAGGACTCTTCCATCCTAAAAGGGAATCTTCCATCTTAAAATGGGAATAAAAATAATACTAACACTTTCCATTTCTATAGAGTCTTAACATTGTATGTACATGAGCCATTTATAAACATAGCATTCAACATTAGCTGAATACTTGCATATCTTGTTCCATTTCAGTAGCAAAGGAAATAAAGTTGACTGGTGATTTTATAAGAAGATTATTTCTCATGTTTCCTCATACTCTCCAACTCTAGATATGGGTTTGATCACTCTATCCTCAATCCTGCAAAACAATGAAGCAGATGCTTAACTATAAGCAAGGCTGGGTAAGTAATAGGCACAATACACTCATGCTTATAGGGCCCCAAATCCTGGAGTCACGTGATCAAAGATCACATTGCCACCCATGCCTCCCTAGGAGTGAGTGAAGAGAGGAACCCTACTGGTACTCTTTGAGATTACAAGGGGGCCCCATGCCATTGCCCCTGTTTCGTTGGAAGAAGAGGGACAGGGACTGGAGGTGGGGCCATTGGGGCAGAGAAGCAGGTGTTCCTAGGGTCCCTGATTGCCTGGCGCTACCTTTCAGCATGTGAGTAGTGCTACTGAGGTGAAGCTTAAAATGAAAACTTAAATGCTTTGCAGGATTGGGGTTACAGTGCTCAGAGTCTTGTAGGATCCTCCCACATAGCTTCAAAAAGAAAACTGATATTCAGTTCTATCCTTGATCTTGCCTATTTAATTTTCAAATTTCCAGCTTTTCCAATAGAACTATGAAAGGATTCCAGTTTGGCATCCAAGGCTTCAATTCTGCAAGATGCTCCAGCTAGACCCTGGGATGCACCCATGTCAAACAGCTTGCAGGACCAGCACCAAAGTAATTTTCTAGTCCATTATACCCTACATCATATTCCTTATTTCACTGCAGTGTTCACCTTGCACTCCTAGTCAGTACCCATCCTGGGGAAGCTAATGATCCAACCATCGGACCAAATTTGGTGATGAATCCTAGTTGCGTGCCACCTGAGACACATTGCACATACGCTAAGAAGGTTCTTGCAAAAATGTCATCCATTGATACTGTCCTTATGGCTCTATGAACAGATGCAAATTTCCCTGCATTCCCTTGTCCTTACCTGGGCTGGGACTGTAATCTCAACAAGAAATTTATCCGCATATGAATGAGCAAACCTTCCATTGAAGTCAATGGCCCCTGACTTCAATGTCAATGAGATTTGCATCCACTTACATCAAGGCTGAATACAGCCATTTATGCCATTTAGGTCCATTTTTCAGATTTTCTACATGCTAGTATTAGGAATCAGTGATTTAGTAATTTCCCTTTGGCTCACTTTATTTCATGGTTAGAACGGATGACGCTGAAACTGACAGGGCTTGAAATTCCCATTTACAAGTCCAGCATGAGGCCTATAAACCACGTAAGCCCTCAAAATAAGTATTAAGTAGGCCTGGAAGGATTAGATTTTTATTGGTAAATGTCAGGAAATATTGATTTCACTATATACAAATCAAAGAAAAAAATATCTCCATCGATGATAACCGAAATTTACAAATAGGCAAAATAATGAAAATGCTACTTGAGAACTTATTCATGTTTGATTTCAGGATACTTACTTACATTTTGACCTGTGATATTGATTCTAAAGCTTTAACATTTCAATTTCAATGTCTACTGTCATTAAATAATTAGTCTGACCCTCCCCACAATTTCCAACTGTGAAAATTTAAAATGACAAAATAAAAATGTTTAAAAACAAACGTCGGTCCAAATTATATATATAAAAAATCAAACTCTGCCAACTCTAGTCTCAAGTAAGACTTTATGCAGTCCAGTGGGTCTTGCGTTGGCCTTTTGCAAAGGAGTGAATTTCATCATTTGTTTTTTTTTCACAGTAGCCTCACAATGTACCAAATATTTGATATTTTTTATACATTTAAAAACAAACAACAAAAGCTTTCCTTTTTGCTGCTAAGTTTTGGATTTACAGTATTTAGCTGATATTAGAAAAGCTCACTTGTCTCTTGGGTTTTTCCTCCCTTCCTTCATCAGTAAACATTTGGATTGGTGTTGGTAACTGTATCTAAGACAGGCTAAATCAGGGTCATCAGCAAGGAAGTGAGAAACAGTATTTACTGGTGTGGAGAGATTGTATAGCTGCTTCTTTGTGTACATGATGGTTCTCAGGGTTCCCACAGGACTAGAAAGAAAACAAACATAAAACAGTGAGATAAGAGTTGAAAAGTGAAAATAATGCTTATGATGAGAATTTTCTCTTGAAATTCTCTTGTTCAGACTAACCAAACTACCAAAAAATAGAATAACCTTCATGTATTATAAATGAACTGGCATAATGGCATGAAGATATTGCTGCCATGGCCTTTGCAAACCACTTAGGCTATAGTACAAAGGCAAAATCCTACATTTTGAGTATGAGATGAGGTATAATTTAAGGAGAATTAGCTTTAACAAAGAGAGAGAGAGAGAAGACAGCTTTAGTAAAGTAAAAACAGATTTCTGAATAGTTAATCATTTTCTTTTCATTTGTTTCCAGTAAGCAGACTCGGAATTTAGTACAGTATGGGGAAAAGATTGTCCAGGAAGAAAACAGCAGATAGACATTCATAAGAACTAATATTTACACAAAGAGGACTTCAGAGAAGGACTATCTCTGGGAATTTTTACTTTATTTTCCTTTAAAAGCATTACAAACATTTGTGGGGGAAGGTTTATTTGATTTTGTTGGGACTGAGTTTAAACCATTTTATGAACCATATGAGGGAAAGAATTTACAGGTGGGAGAGAGATACTTAGAAAAGAGAAAGAAACAAAACTGAGGCGGTTTGGAGTGTTAAACAGTATAGAGAGGAGAGGGTCATGTCAGGATGTTCCTAACTCCACACCTGATATCAGAATATGGAAAACATCTGATGTTACAGCAACTTTCAAATGTTCTTCCATGATCAGAAAACAATAATAATACCTAGCTCCTGAATAGTGCTTTTTATCAGTAGATCTCAAAGCACTTTACATAAAATGTCAATGACACTGCTGAAACATAACATGGTATAATCTATAATTAAGAAATTATAATTATAATTAATTATAATCTATAATTAAGAAATCCGGAAACTAAAAATACAGCCTCTGCTGTGTACACTTAAAAAATTGGGGATTTGTATTTGTGGATCTAGCTATAGTAGAGGTTTCCAGATCTACACAATTATTAAACAAGAGCATTAAGTGCAGTAATTTACATTCCACATGTCTGCAATTATACATTCTTGTTAAGAAAAACTTCATTTTCTGCAATCCTTGCTATTGCTGAACTCTGCCTTTAAAGAATCATGAATCAAAATCTCACAATTTTTGGAGCATCGTACCAATCATGAGATTTAAAAAATAGTCACATTTGGCCTTTTGTTTGCTTTAAAGTTTTTAAGCCTCCAGGGTACACATTTTCAATGATTACTCCATAACTCTGAAGTCTAGAAACTTGTTTTTAAAATGAAAGCTTGGATTTTCCCATCATCACATGATTCCAGGAGCCAGAGCTTTAAGAAAAGACAAATATTGCAAGACTCAAGATAAAATTGTAAGCATTGGCAATGTTGCTTTGGTCCATGCCTCTGCTCCATTTCCCTCACCCACTTCCTTTACAACTGGTCTCTCTCTACCCTATAGTCCAGCCTCTCCATCATCTTGCCTCTTCCAGTTGTTGGGTTATTCTTCATCCTACCTACTCTTCTACATCATATATCATCCCCGCCTGTGTGTTGTGCCTCATTTTGCTCTCCTGCTCTCCCTTCCCCTTCCTTGCACTGGCTCTGTCCAATTCTCCTCTTTAGGTCACTTGCCAGTGGGGAAATTGAGAAATCTAAGGGCTCGTCTTCACTAGGGCGGGGGATTGACTGCAGATATGCAACTTCAGCTACGTGAATCATGTAGCTGAAGTCGGTGTATCTGCAGCCGATTTACCTGCCGTCCTCATGGCGGCGGCAGGAGGGGGCGCGCTCCCCCGTCGACTCCAGCTTACGCCTTGCGTCAAGCTGGAGTTCCGGAGTCGACGGGGGCAGTGCTGGCGATCGATTTCTTTACAAGACGCGAGAAATTGATCACTAAAAGATCGACGGCTACCCGCCGTAGTGGGGACGTACCCTAAGTAGAGTCAGAGTGCCTCTCTGCTATTCAGAAAATTGAGAGGGAAGGACTATCTGAAAGATGTCAAGTTTCTGGGCTCAAAAGATTCTTTAATGAACTGGCAACTAACACTGCTATCCTAGGTATCCCAGCATCAGGTGTTATATGCTACTGTCAGAATCGGTCTATAGAGCTCCAAAATGTGGATGTATTTGTGCATTAAAGTAACTGACAGTGGCTCCCACACTAATTATTTTACTAATATGATACCATCCTCTGAAAAAGGCAACGTGCATGTCATCTGCATTTGTATTGTGGAATCCCCATAGAAAGATGTTTCAGCCATAATACTTTGTGTCAGGATCCTGTCGTCTCCCTCAGCCTAAGCAGTCAGGCTGGGTCAGTACTTGGATCGAAGAGCTCCATGGAACGCCAAGATGCTGCAGGAAGTGATGCTGGGGATCCAGTGTACATAAGAGAATGACCATATGGGGTCAGATCAATGGTCCATCTTACCACATCATGTCCCCCGCAGTGGCCAGTACCTGAGCTTCAGTGAGACTGCACAGAACAGGGCAATTTTGAAGTGATCCATCTGTCTTCCACATCTGGCTGCTGGCAGTCAGAGGGTTAGGATTGCCCTAGCATGGGGTTGCATGTCTGACCATCTTGGCTAATACCACTTATGGACCTAATCTCCATGAACATATCTAGTTCTTTTATGAACCCTGTTATACTTTTGGCATTCACATCATCTGGCAGCGAGTTCCACATGATAAATTGTGTGTTGTGTGAAAAAGTACTTCCTCATGGACGTTCTAAACCAGTTGCCTATTAATTTCATTGTGTGACTCCGAGGTTTTTGTACTGTGTGAAAGCTTCAATAACACTTTCTTTCTCACACCACTCATGATTTTATAGACCTCTGTGATGACACTTTTTTCTGAGTCAGCTACTTCTAGTCTACACAGGCTCTTAAACCACCTTCATCACTGTAGTAGACAGGCAGGCTTCCCCTCACCTGGGTGAACTTTTTTCTCTCCTTCATTGCAGGTTGAAAGTTTCACAACCCTTTTTTCCTTTCCTGCGAACAGTCATGGAAAACGATGCCAATTTTTGACTAACTCCACCCAGGAGCCAAAAAAATGATGGCTTGCAGTGACCTGTTCACCAGCGCTTGGATGTGCCCGCAGCAGGGAGTGAAAGGAGGCCAGGGCTGATGGTGCTAATAGAAACTATAGTTTATGGGGCCTGCAGGGTCTGGCCTAGGCTTTGACTGGGGACAGTGCTTAATTTGGGCCAGGGCTGATCCCTGGCACCTCTAGGCTTGGCAGTTCATAGCCCTGCTGGCACCTCTAGGGTGCTGCATCAGTTATGAATGGGGGGCGCGGGGAGCCGAGCCCTAGCAGCTCTTTCATTACAAATTCAGCTCTGGCTGGGGAAAGGCTGCTCGCTCCTTGCGGGCCCATCCCCGCGCGCGTCGAGCTCCCCCCGGGGCTCGAACTTCCGCTCCGCCAGCGTTCGAAACGGTCGTTCCTCTCTAACGGACAGGCGGGGTCCAGCCCCAACGTTTTAAACAACAGCCCAGGCAAAGGGCGGCGCGAACTTCTTCCCCTCCCTCCCCTCACGTGCTGGCCAGGCCCGGCGACCTCACTTCCGGCAGCGGGGCGGCGAGTGGGACGAGCCGGCGGAGTGCGCCTGCGCGGCGGACCGCACACAGCCCAGGCGAGGCGGCTGGTCCCTTGCAGATCCCTGGGCGCTCGGCGCGGCGGTGACGCGCCGTTGCTGCTGCGTGTGAGCGGGGCGGAAAGTCCGCGCCGTGTCCCCGCCGGGCAGCGCAGCGCGGGGTCCCTCCAGGCCCGGCGCTTCCCGCCTCCCCCCGGCTGCGGCGCTGCGAGCGAGCGAGGCGGGGGAATGTGAGGCTCGCAGCCCGGCTCCTGGCAGCGGCGAGCGGGTCCCCGAGCAGCGCCTCCCCCGCGGGGCCGGGCGCCGCCTGCGCTTCTCCGGCTCCGTCCCCAGCCCGCCGCGGGCCGGGCCGCTCACCATGAAGAAGTTTTCCCGCATGCCCAAGGCCGAGGGGAGCGGAGGCGGCGGGACGATGTGCGCTGGCTCCGGCGGCGCGGCCGGCGCGGGCGGCGGCTCGGTAGCGGGCCGGGTGGTCGCCGTGGGACGATACCAGGTCACCCTGGAGGATCTGCTGGCGGAAGGTAACGGGCGCAGGCCGGGCAGTGCCGGGACAAAGCCCCGCCCTCTCGGTGGAGATACTCCGGTGTGGGGAGGGGGATCGGCTGGACAGGACGGGCTCAGCCCCTATCCCGCTCCGCTTCCTACGGCCACAAGTGCCAACCCGGGCCCCTGCGGGAGGGAATCGGGGCTCTGATTCTGCAGGGCCCCTGCCCCCATGAAGGGGGCTGCCCTGGGCGACTAAAAAGTGGGGGACGGAAGGAGAGAAATCTCCCTTTTTGCACCCACTGCGGGCTACGAGGCCGAGCCCTTTGGATCCCCCCTTTTTTCTCCCCCCACCCCACCCCCCGCGGCACTGGCTCTTGCCCAGACTCTAAATAGCCGCTTACACGTTATAAGCGGGTCAGTGATTTATTTTTTTTAAAAAAACTATTGGCTAGTACATCCAGTCATAGTGTCATCAGTAAACCAGTTTTAAATCGCCTAGCGAGTGGCATGCTGTGCTTGGATCTGATGATTCATTGGGTCAAATCAAATGGTGTTTCAGAGAATATCTGTAGGGTACAGTAATCAATGCCAAAGAATGGGCTTGTATAAGATTTTTGTCCTATTTCCTAAATAATTCTAAATGAAGCAGATATTAAGGCCGAACTTCTGGAATTCAACAGACTTGTACTGGGATCAGCAATGAATGTGTGGTATTTGCAGCTTTATATGCAGTAGGACTCTTGTCTTTCCCCTTGCAACAATATTTGATTAATTACTCTGTCATTAGCATGGTGCTTGTATTGTTAAACCTGCAATTGACATTGCAGTGGAGTTATGTTAGACTACAAAAGCTCTGAATGGGCAATATTTTGTCATTTATGCTATGTATTTTAGTAAACTAAATAATTTAGGTAATCTTGACCGCTGTCAGATTTGGGTTCTTATTGTGGGAGTAATCAATATAGTATTTACTTCTTAGCTAAATATTTCTGTGCACTCTACACTATGAAGAATACTGTGTAACTCCTTTCTCAGATGGTTGGACATAAGGCCAGTTCTGTATTTCCAATATATCTGTGGTGTGTGGTGTTCTTGCGAAATTTGAAAACAGGGAAGTGACTAAAATCATGTTAAAGTTGATTGTCAGAAAGTAGACTTATGTGCATATGTTGGCAAATTTTCATGGTTAATGTATGTATAATTCTTAACCCAAGAGTTGTGTGCAATTGTCGGTTTGCATGCTCTCATTACCACTTGCATATATTTATTAAAACTGTTATTAATGCCAAACAAAGAACATTTATAGGGTCTCAATTGATTTCCTTATTTCAAAGTGAGAGAATTGATAAACAGCTAAAGCATTGCAGATGCTGATAGTGGATCTGAGTACTCTGTTTAACCCATGCTATTGAAAAACTTGATTGCAATGGGAGTATGTCGTTGTGGAATTTTCATTTTTTCAAAAGTCTGTGGTATTCTGGGAATCATCTTTAGAACCCTGTAAAGGTCTATTGAAAAATATGAATTCTAAGCATGAAGAATTTGCTTACCCTGAGTTTTAGTGCCCTCTGAAAGGGACACTGTCATCTTGAGATCTTTTTGATTTAAAAATATGAAATGACTAGTTTTACTGCATCTTTCTTTACCTCTTATGCAAAAATTTTTGCTATAATTTTCTATTATAAATATTTGAATGGAAACCTTTTTAAATACCCACGCAAAGAAATACTGGCAAGACACCAAGTGCTGTGAAGTGCAAAAAGTAGAGTGGAATTTTTATCTATTGTAGTAGATTAAAAAATCCTTTCATGCAGAAGTATTTTTAGGTTGATAATTTCCCTTTAGCTAAAACTGAATTAGTGTTCTATATTGAGAAGATGGGTAGTTTTTTGCCTTTCGCATTTTGGAAGTGAACTCAATACTCGTGCATTAGTTTTAGGCCACGAATTTCACAAGTAGCAATGTAGTTGGACTCTCTTATGGAGCCTTATTGAAATCAATGGGACTCAGAATAGGGATTTGTCTGCCTCTGTAAGACTTTTTGCAGGATTCAGTCTTGAATTGTATTGGGGTATGTTTCTCTAATAGTTGAGGAGGTGACTTAAAATAGGCCTATGGTAGAAAACAGGGAAATTGTATAGTGCTTTGCTCAAAAGGTCTCTGATAATCTCATTTGTAAGTTGTCAGTTAAAAAACCCCCCAAAACCTCTTATTTAAGGTGAATGATGTTAGGATCAGCCGAAGGATCATAGAAAAGTAGTGTGTGTAGCCTGTCCCTTTCAATGACTGCTATGTTATCAAATAACTTTGCATTAGTCATAAAATATAATGTTGTCTATAACTTCAGCCTTCCATGGGTATCCGCTTTCTTTCTATGATTACATTATAAAGCATTCAGTCAAACTTACAGTTCAAGTTAGTAGATAATGTTCTATGTTGGTACTCAGCACTGATAGTTAATGGCGTTCTGAAGATATCTGTAATCCTTCCACTGAAGCCAAAAGAAATGAAACTGAAAATGTGGAATTAAAAATTAGCAGGGCTAAAAAAAAAAATCCACTTGTGCAAGGGCCTGTAGGAACCTTTTATTTTGTTATGTACTTCTGCAAACTCTAAGGTTCTGTTTACCCTCTTTCCTGTAAAAAGCAAATTTCTGGACCTTACAGTTGAGAAGAAAATGTCCCAAATATGGTGCAGGGATATCTTGCATTTCTGAATGCAGGCATGCCATCTCAGCTACTCTTGTCAGTTTTCACTGTAATTTAAATGCTGATTAAACTGATAAGAATGAGACTAGTTTAAATTCAGTGCTGCTTGGGATGAGCATTGGAAGTGGTCAAGCACTGAAGCTGTCAGTGGAGAGAATTCAAAAGGGGTTTTGGAGAGAGCTGAGGTAGTAGGAGATGACTGTAACAGGAGCCATGAAGGCTGTATTACGAGAGTTGGGGGGGACAGGAAAAAAAGGGTAGCTGAAAGGAGCAGAAGACAGAGGAGGTTTGGGGTAGAGGGTTGATTGATCAGACCTGTATTAGCTGGAGGCTATGAAAGATGGAGACCAGATGGGGGGTCCAGGCTAGCAACCTAGTAGGACTCCCAATGCCTTCACCTTTAGCAGTAGCTGGAGGTGTAGGGGCTGGCTTAGGTGAGCATTATTTATTTGACAGTAGCAACGTATTAGACCCCAGCCCTGTTTATAGTCTCATTGTGTTAAGCACTCCTGGTATTTGATGTATTTGGCAAATATTTTTCTTAATTCAGCTAGGTCTAGAGCTGGTCAAATACTATTCATCAAACACTAATATTTTTGCTAAATACTCTCATTAGATTTAGGGGGACCATTGTGTTGGCTCTGTATAAAACCACAAGACAATATATAGTCTATGCCTTAAAGAGCTTTTAGTCCAAGGCAACTGAAATGAATAAAACAGAAATTTTAATTAAGAATTCATTGCAATTTGAATACACAACTGTCTATTCTCCCAACTGAAATGGTGTGGAATGGCAGTGTAGATATTTTCACCCGAGTTGATAGGTTTAGTTGGATAAGTAGGTGTTGGGTAAACATTTCAGACTCTGAAAATTAATATTTCAGGTTGAGTGTTTGAAGGCTATTACAAAGGCAGGCCCTGAACCTGTAGCTTGACTTCATTAGGCTCCATGTGAGAGGAGGATTGGTGCTAGCAATTTATGTATTAGATAAACCTCTAAAATACCAATTTGCCACCAAATTGGTATTTTAGAGGTTTACTTAATAAATAAATTGCTAGCATACAGTAACAAATCTTCACTAGATTTGCCACTATAATATACATGTCCTCACTATATAGCCTTCACTCAACCTGAAATATTAATTTTCAGAGTCTGAAATGTTTATCCAACACCTACTTATCCTCACTATAATGAGGTACAATGCCAAGGAGAGTACTGCCAGTCTTTTAGTGACTTAAGTGGCTAGACTTCATAGCACTGCAAGTTTGGGACAGGATGGTTACTGGAAAGAGAGAACAGCATCCATCTGCTGGAACACAATGATTCATAAGATCCAAAAGCACTGTTCTTTTCAGGGATGTTTTGGTTATGACACTTTGTCTGGTATAGTTTTCATAAATATAGTAGCAAGAACATGATCAGTCTTACCTGAGAGAGAAATTTCTGTCCTGAGTGGAGCAAAATTTCTTATTTCTGTGTGCATTGACTATTAGGTGGAGATGGAATTCTGAGACATACATGGTAAATATTTGATTAAGCAGGATGGAACATTCACCCAGAAATATCTTCACGTGTAAATCAGCATGGTGAGCTGTTTATTGCTGTTTCCAGATACAAAGAAACCATAGTTCTGTGTGGCTTCTCCATATGTCTGGACCCAAGATATGCGGTGGTGATTTGACTCCCTCGAAGTGATTTGAGTTTGAGATCGCTACTTTAAGTGTTCATTTCCCTCATGAATGCTAAAAAGAAGTCTTCAATTAACTTATTTTACTGAGCGGTGCACAGTCTATAGTTTAATTACTGTGTTAAAGAATGAAACATACCTTAGAGTTCTTCCAGAAGGACTTTAAAGTGGTTGTGTAAGTCCAAGCAAATTGTACACAAATACCAACATTAAATGTTTCCTGTGGTCAACAACCCTTTTTCCAGCCTCCAGCATCATGGAGCACTACCTTGAAACCTCAGTCTGTTTCTTACAGCAGTACCTGCCTCAAACTGCTGCAGGAGGTATCATTATACTTTCCGCTAAAATATATCTTCTCATAATTAATAACTGCACTCAGACAAATTTTTGGAGATGCGAGTTTCCTGTGATGAGACCCAGTATTTTTAAAATTAAACAAGTAGTCCTTACAATGGTCATAGCATTCTTTC
Source organism: Dermatemys mawii (assembly GCA_007922305.1). Classification (NCBI taxonomy): domain Eukaryota; kingdom Metazoa; phylum Chordata; order Testudines; family Dermatemydidae; genus Dermatemys; species Dermatemys mawii. The sequence continues at coordinate 11,211,489 of ML677375.1, read as the reverse complement.
CCCAGCTAAATTCCAGAAATATTCTTTGGTAAGCATTGAAGTGTAATCCTTAAGAGCACTGACAGTCTTATTCATAAGAGCTTGAGCCTGAATTGAGATCTTCTGGGCAATCACTTAGGTTCAGTATGTAAATTCACCATATTCTACATATTGGTCATCCAATCTGTAACCTGTTCCTTTTTCAAACCTTCCCTGTGCCTTAGACTCCGAAGGAAGATAGAAGAGGATTATGGTAGAGCAGCAGCCCTGCTAGAGTTAAGGATGTCACCTACTGTTTAAAACACTATTATAAGTGCTCTCAAATTCAGAAGCTGACTTGTATCTTGAAATCTCCTGTGCCTTATGAGGCTGCAGGTTAGGGTTAGTGGCAAAAAATCATTAATTGTTCATTAACATTTAAGGTTACCTAGTGATGATTCATTTATACTCAAATCTTTGATAACCAGGAAATGAAGTTAAGGTGCACTGGGCAACCTTAACTCTGAATTAACCAAATTTTGCAGTAGGTAATATATAATGTAGTTGGTTCTGGATATCCGTATTTAAAAGATGGTCTTGGTTCCCATTCTGGAGGCATGCTGCTATGAAAATTCTATTAAATTGATCTGTGGACCATAGCACAATGAAGAATAGGAAAAGCTTACCAGCGTTTTCCTGAATTTTTTTCCCTTTGAGGAATAAACTGTGGCCCACCATAAAGATAAACAGGTGATTTAGAAAAGGAGAGTTGAATTAATCTGTGTGTGGAAATTCTCAACTGGAAGGAACGTCAGGAGATGGTGGCAGAGATGGATAGGTCTGGTTCTGCCTCCAAGCTGCAAGTCTGCTGAAGTGTCCATTGTGATGAATCTGTGGACTTTGTTATTTGAAAGGAAATTTTCAGATAAATTTTTGTATTCTCTAGCTTTCAGTCTGAATCAAAATCTCAGTATTGACCATTTTTGTTCCTATAGGCAGAGGATGTGTTCACATCTGCTACCTCATTTTTACACCTTAATTAGGTTACTATATTGAATGGAAACTAAGGCCTGGTCTACGCTACGCAGGGTGACATAAGGCAGCTTACGCTGACCTAAGTATGTCTGTGTACACACTACAGCCTTGTCCCGTCAGTGTAAGTACTGTACTACACTGACATCATAATTGCACTTCCACGAGAGGCATAAGGCCTATGTTGGTGTAATTAGAGCAAAACAGTATCTCTGTAGACACTGTGTTACTTACATCAGCTGTTGGTTGCCATGTTGGAACCTTGAAATTTCCCAAGAAAGATGGGATGTTAATGCCTGGCTGCCTCTGATACTGTGATCTGTTTGTGCCTGCTTGGCTTCACACTCAGGGCTTGATTACACTTACAGCTTTATAGTAGTTTTGATTATACCTGACTCAGATACAGCTCCAGGGATAGTGCTCCAGCGTGTCCACAGTCACAACCGCACTGGTGTGGCCACATTTGCAGCACTTGCAGCAGCACGGGGAGTGGTGCATTATGGGCAGCTATCCCAGCATTCAGCTGGGTGCAACATACTTTTCAAACGAGGGAGGTGAGGGGGAGTGTGTTGTGTGTATGCGGAGGGAGAGAGCGAGTAGATTTTTGGCATGCTGAGTGTGTGTCAGCAAAGTGTCTTTGAAATGCGAAGCGTACTAATCTTCTCCTTCGCGCTCACTCACAAGGTAAACATTTGCACTGTTGATTTGCCGAGTTGCAGCTAAGCTCTGAAAACGTACTTCCGCATTCCTCCAGCCGAGTTAAAAACAAAGGGAATAGAGGGTTAATTGGCTTAAATTGCTTAGGGGTGATTCCAGAGATCACACAAAGCAATATATTGTTGTTACCCATTTACACTGGAGCTAAAACGGAGCTCCCAGTATGCTATAGCTGTTAATCCTTTGGCAAGGAGGATTACCAGAACTGGTATAACTGTGGACTTATAGTGCTCTACGTGCCTTGCCAGTCTGGACGGGTTGTGAGTTATAGCGCTTCTGGCGGCTTTTTAGCACTATAAAGTGCCAGTGTAATCAAGCCCTCAGGGAAGCAAGAAGCCTGGGTAGCTCTCCTTCCTCCACTTCCCCTGCTCCTGGTGGGGAGCTGCACGGGGTTGAGAGAGAGCCCTTTTCAGTCAGTGGAAGTGCTCCTGGTGAGGACGTGCACCATTGACAGAAGGAGGGTAGTGTGTGGACATCAGTAATGACTGAGGGGGCAGTAAGTTGACCTAACATAGGTTGAATTAAGACTGTAGTGTAGACATGCCTTAGTAATTCTTCTGCAAGCTTAGCCTGTGTAACAAAATGTTTCTTCAGCAGTTAGGTCACATGTATTATGCTGCTCCTTGTATCTTCAACTAAAAATAATAATCCTTTCTGTTGGGAATCTAGAAAGCTTTAGATATTCAAATGCTTATGGACTATTCCGTTTGCTCAGGAAAAAGCGGTCCAGAAAAATCAAGACCTCTTGTAAGTTTAGAGAGAGAGTTAATTTTCCAAAATGCTAGTTTGTTTTCTATAAGGGTTTTACAAAATATAATATGAATTAAACTTTGTTGATTAAAGATTAAACACACAACTCATAACTGGTGCTGCCCCTAAACACAGCTATGCCAAGCTAACACAGGAGAGCTAAAAAATGGAACCGACTCTTTTGTACAAGCTAAGTTACCTCAAAACATTTAAGTAAAGAGCATAAATGGTGAAAAGGAAATAGATTTTAAAACATTTCAGACTTAGGGGTGATTATAATATAACTTTAATTTTCTGTAGTTTGTTTATAGAATAAAATGTTACTGTGACTGTGAAAGAACTTTAAATGTTTGATATGTTTTGTTTTTATTTGAAGTCACAGCTCTGGAATAAGTAAAATATTCCAATTGGAGGACTGAGGAAACTATACAACCTAAATGTTCTTTTCTGCATTCCTCTTCTCTCCTTTGCACCCAGCGCCGTACCTCATATACAAATTAAGTTTCTATGTGAAATTTAGTAAGTTTTATGTCAGTAGCATGTGGGGCGGGAGGTGAAGGGTTAAAGGAACTTTTGATCTTGGAATTATGTAAGGCAGGAAAATAAGCTGTTGAGTACTAAAAAGTATTCTAGGGTTTTAACTTCATCAATGTTTCTGATAGAGTAGCTCTAGTAATAGCAATATGAAGTGAGATTAACGTTTTGCTTTCTACAGGATGCAGCTGTGTTTGAATAAATGTTCTTTAAAAACAGGAAGTGCCTATGGGTAGATGTGTGTAATTCTTGACTTGTCTTTCCTATATGTTAATAATGCATGAGAGTGTGTTGGATAGAGGAAGGCTTCATTTTAACTCAGTTTAGTGGTACTAGGTGCAAAATAAGAAAAGATGTTATGGCTCCCTCCTTAAAAAGTGTTTAATTTTGGTGGAATAATAAAATTAGTAACATATTTTGTTTCCTGACTCAGTATACTTTAATTGATTTTAATTTATCCCAAATTAGAATAAAATAGCATATGCTCAAAATAGAATATGCTGAAATAAACTGGTTAGTCTCTAGGGTGCTACAAGTATTCCTCATTTTATTTACGTATACAGACTAACACGGCTGCTAATCTTAATATTTCATGTTTTTAGTGCATCATAGAAACACAGACAAATAAGATCAATGTTAGACTTATTTGGATGAGTATCCTCTTGTGGTTTAACAAACTTACCCTTTATCTTTTTTGTTTAAAATGGAGTAACTGATATGGCTTGTAGTTAGTGTGCACCAAGCTGGCATGTGAATCTGCAGCATGCTAGCTTGCAACACGTTAGCTTATTTTTTGGACACTGCTGCTATGCATTAGAAGTTCTGTAGTGCTCTTTGTTATGCTGCTGGAACATATGCAGTTAGTGTGCAGCAAGTTTGCGCAATGTACATTCCCACCCTGGCTTGTCATGCATCAAGTCTCTGGGTAGGTAAGCCTTAATTTTTTGTTGAATTAATGAATCTCAGTGTTCGATATGACAACACAATATATGTTCAACAGTGAAGACAAGTCAATTTCTCAGAGTAATTCTTTTCTAATTAGTGTGGTGATTTCATGGGAAGTGTCTGTGTACTTATGTGGCCCTTACCATATCTGAGTTTCTAGTCAGCGATCAGTTGATCCTTACAACACCCTATGAAGTAAGGAAGCAGTAGTACAGGAGAACCTCAGAATTATGAACATGTCTGGAATGGAGTAACTATGAAATGTTTGTAACTCTGAACAAAATTTTATGATTCTTTCAAAAGTTTACAACTGAACATTGACTTAATACAGCTTGGAAACATTACTATGCAGGAGAAATATGCTCCTTTCCTTTTTTTTTTTTTTTTTTTAAAGTAGTTTACATTTAACATAGTACTGTACAGCATTTGCTTTTTTTGTCTTTGCCTGATTGTGAGCTTCCGGTTCCAGATCAGGTGTGTAGCTGACGGACTGGTCAGTTTGTAACTCTGAGGTTCTGTTGTATGACCATTTCATGGATAAGGAACTGAAACAGACACTTGGCCAAGATCACAAGGGACAGAATGTAATTCTTGTAAGTCTCAATCAGTGCCCTTAACCACAAGACCATCCTTCCACTTGCCTAGTTTGGTGAGTACAAACTAGAAGGCCAGTATGTCTATAATTTAATTTTGGAGACTTACTTGCAGGGAGAGAAGCATCAAGACCCAAAAAGTCAAATTGGGAAGTGTACTCAAATTATTGTTTTTAAGAATTACTTGTCATTCAGGCAAATGTGTACTCTATTATTTTTGACTGAAGAGAATATTACTCGGTGGGTAGGACAGTATTTTAAGTCTTGTATCTGGGCTCCTGGCTGTTGTTTATATATTTTTCTGAATTTATTTTAACCTTTTTTCAATCTGTCCCTCATTGTTTAATTTTTTTTAGCTTTCTTTAAATCCTTAACTTAGATCTTTATCTCTAATAAAGTTTATGGACTTTAGACTGTATTTCTTGCTTGGTGGCACATACTGGTCATGATAGTCTTGTAATTCAGAGTTGTTTTTTTTTAAAAAAAAAAAACCCTGACAATTTAGACACTTGCCTGCCTCAGTCTACTAACTAGAGAAATACTCTGAATTTGTTTCAGATGGCACACTGGGAATTATTGCTGGAGTCTCTGTAAATCTATTATGAAACTTCAGGTTTTTTTGTTTCCTCTGCATTAGTTGTATCTGTGTGTATACAATATGTCAACATAACTTAATTTAGTAGTTGCTTGAAAAGGCTGTTAACATTGCCCGAATATTTATATATAGCTACTATCTAGAGCAGTGGTGTCCAATACGTTTGCTACTAGCCTCATGTAGCTAGCAGGCTATTGAATTGTGGCTAATGCATGTGGCTTTTTTATAACGTGGCTAATAAAGAAAAATTCAAAACCACAGGGCTGGATAGCAGTGTGGCTAGCATTGAATTTCTATTGGACACCGCTGACTAGAGGTTAAATTACTGGTGATAGGATTCAGTTTCCATTTGCTTTCAGGGGCAATTCTCTGATACATAGCATATACACCCCAGTCCTTCTCTTGGTTGCTGGAAAGGGAAAGTTCACCCCATCTTTCATCTCTGCCTTATGGTGAGGGTAAAGTAAACTTTGAGTTCCTGATCTGTTCTGTGTATGGGTATGGTTTTGTCTTCATTCTCCTTTGTCAGCAAGTGGAGAGGGTGCAGAGAACAGAAGGGCATTCTATTCCAGGAGCTGGCAACCTTTCAGAAGTGGTGTGCCGAGTCTTCACTTAGTCACTTGAATTTAAGGTTTTGTGTGCCAGTAATACATTTTAACGTTTTTAGAAGGTCTCTTTCTAGAAGTCTGTATATTATATAACTAAACTATTGTCGTATGTAAAGTAAACAAGGTTTTCACAATGTTTAAGAAGCTTAATTTAAAATGCTGATCTTATGCCGCCAGCCCGATGCCGGCCTGGGGTACCCTTCATCTAGGCTGGCAGCAGGCTGAGGGGGCCAACAGCTGGGACCCCAGACCAGTAGTGGGTTGAGTGGCTCAGCCTACTGCCGGTCTGGGGTTCCATCCACCAAGTCCTGCCAGCGAGGATCCCGGCTGCTGGTCCTGCTCAGCCCGCTGCTGGTCTGGGGTCCCGGCCCTGCCCACATAGAGTGGGTATCTACCTTCTCCCTGGTTTTAGCTCATTCTCTTCCTCTCTCTGCACTGAGCTGAGGGTGGGAGTGCACTGAGCACAGGGCTGGGGTTGAAGGAGCAGGCTAGGGATTGGGGTGTAGGGTCTGGCCAGGAGCTAAAATGAGGGAGGGGGCTCAGAGTTGGGGCAGAAGGTTTGGGTGTGGAGTGCTTACCTGGGCAGCTCCCATTTGGTGCGGAGGTGCAGGTGGGAATGTGGGCGGGGGGTGCAGGAGCTCCTGTTTGGTGCTCAGGGCTGTGGGGGTGCAAGAGTCAGGGCATGGGGTGTGGGGGTGTGGGTGCCAGAGTCAGGGCAGAGAGCTGGGTGTGTGCGAGGGGAGTTTCAGGGGTGTGGACTGGGGTCCTGGGGGTGCTCATGGTGGGGGGGATGGAGGGGATATGCCCTGATTCCACCCCCTTTCCCCACCTCTTTCCCGGAGCAGTGTTGCAGCTCTGATTCTCCCTTCCTTCTCCCTCATAAGGGCCATCAGCTGATTGGCCAGCAGGGAGGAAGAGGAGGAGGGGCAGAAACTCAGCATACTGGGGAAGAGGGGTCAGAGCCTGCATCTGCAGCTGGCAGGAAATGCTTCTTTCTTTGCGGGAGGGAGGTGGGGGTGGCAAGGGGTGGAGAGGATTTTTAACAGCACACCGTAGCCTCCCTCAGCGTGCCATTAAAAATTGGCTTGCGTGCCGTCTTTGGCACATGTGCCATAGGTTGCCAATCTCTGTTCTATTCCCTTCTGCCTTTTTTTTTTCTTTTTAGAGGGTTCCATACCATCCCCTATTCATCTCTTCGCATCTGAGCATAGTAAGCTATATACAGACATAAGTGGTAGTGAGTACAAGCCCTTAGTTACTTTGCTGATATAGAATGAGAACTTGAATAGATATTGGATATTTGTAATGAAGCTAAGTTAATGTTGTACATGAAACTTGAATTCTTTTACTTTCTGTCTTTTGAGTGCTTAACTTCGCAACCTTAAGGTTCCTTTTACATGATTTGTTTTATGTAATTTCCTAGGTATTTTAATTTTTTTTTAAAAAAAAATGATAATTCTACCACGTGGAATTATACTGTTTCTCTGCATGGGCCATCAGCAAGGATGAAATCTAGGACCTCTAGATTCACAGAGCAAACCTCTGCCACTTGAGATAAAGGAATAACTGGGACTAATAGTAGACTGTTTTCTCTTTATGGACCAACCACTAAAGGGAGTTATAGCACACTTTTGCCAGTGGCTTACAAAAATTATTGCCTAAAGAATAGAAGAATGATAAACATTGGGAATCATTTCACGTAACTACACTGTTTTCTGGAATTCATGTGGCAAAGCTGAATCAAGAGCTATTAAATATCCATCCTGAACCCTGAATCTGATCTGTTTGATGCATTTGTAGCTCTAGCTTCTATAGACTGTCAGATTTTTAAGTCTCTGCATCTTATAACTGAGAAGATGCATAAGGTTAAGTGATGCAGAGTTGTCTGCTTGAGTCTGCAGATTGGCCAATCCATAACTACTTATTTTTTCACTCCCATAATACTGAGTGCACAAAAATTGGCCAAACAGATTTTTCCTCTAAATCCAGATATGTCCTATGACCAGGGCCTCTCCCCTCACATCCATCTGGATTAATTTCCTTGGCGACTAAAAATCATGACTGTCTGAGATTCTGATACCTTTGACAAGACAGGTTGATAGTTTGTAGCTAGAGTCTATCTGAAAAAAATGTAATGTAGTGAAATCTGTTTTATGAACTTCACATTCCTATTGGAAGTATTGGTTGTAAAGTTTGAGCCACTGTGGTCCTTCCAAATCTACCTGATATTCAGAAGCCTGCGTTCCACAGGACGCTGTCGGTTGGCCTTGTGCCATGAGGTATGGGGAAACAAGTATTACTAGGCTGAGACCACTCCCTCTGAGACTTCAGCTGGATAATTTATGCAATGTAGTTTGAGAAGTTGCTCTGTACTGCAGATGTGAGTACACTGTGGTGTCGCCACATTAGTTGTGTTACTTTTAGAAAGATTGATAGCAAAAGACTAATTTAGTTTTGACGCTGGATTAATGGATTTGCGTTATCAGAAGACGCACAATGGTAATGGACAAAATGGTCAATTCTGTAGTACAGGGTGGATTGATTTTAAAATGAGTTTAATCGTGATTTAAATTGGCAAGCAGAAAACCTTGATTTAAATAATAAATATTATTTTGCATTTGTGATTTTATTGGTAATCATTAAAACATGTTGGTTTGCAGCTCAATATGGATTTACGCTAAATTTGGTATTACTTTTTGCTGACTAGGAGGATAAGCTATATCTACCCACTTTTTTAAAGCTAAATATAGCTTTATTTGGATTAACATTTACTTATGTTGGAAAATTGTGAATGATTCATTTCTTATTTACTAAATTATTTTTTTACTCCATGTTTTATATGGAGCTGCATTTGGATTGAAAGTGGAATCTTGCTAAAATTCACACCAGCTGCATTTTAAAATGTTTAAGACTACCGGAAATGTGCTGGATCTCTTTTCTTATGTAAGTTTTAATAACAACATATTTTGCAATTAAAACTGTTTTATTAAGCAAAAGGAAGACTTTTAAGACTTTAGAATAGATAGAGCTCATCTTCTCAGATCTTGTTTATAGATTGGAAAAGGGAAAACAAGCTTTCCTGCTTTTTCCGTTTCCAATTTAACTTTGAATATATTTAAATGAAGAAATAATCTTTCTTCACCTGCGGAAGAAGCTGTTGCTGTCAAAACCTAGTTTAGAACTTCAGCAAGCTCTGGCTCCAAATTTCTACCATTCATTGATTTGATTTTCTTTAAAACTTTTGAAGCCAACATGTCCAGCTCTAATATTTTTTAATTTAAATGATTTTGCTATTAGTTTAATCCTTAACGTGGTTGTCACCATTCCAAATTTAAATTGAAATAGGTTTATTTTTAAAAGAAAAAGTATTTAAAATACATCTGATTTAAATAAAATGGTTAAATTTAAATCTGATTTTTTTATCTGCCTTGTTCTACACATCGCATTTCCATGGGAACTGAATTTCTGGTTACAGAAAGACTTTCCAATCAAGTGAGGACTCGACCTCACTTGTTAATTCGGCTACTGGTTATCTCCAGTTAAGATATACCCGTTGGACATGGTGTGTTTGGTAAACTTTGTTAAAAAAACTTCAAACTCCTAAATTCCATGCTGTGGAGTAAAATTAATTACAAACGACCCACAATCCTTCTGAAATTTGCAAACTATATAATATACGATAAAATGTTTCTAAGATACAAACAGTTTTAATAGCTGGTACTTTGACTTAGTCAGGATCCTAAAATTCATTATTCTTTTCGTGGCGTTTTAGTTTTGCAGAACTTCCAGATTTAGGTACTGTTATCCACCAGTGTTGAAACAGTAGGAGATAGCAATTTCTTTGCTTTCACCTGCTGTCCTATTCACGGTGGATCCTAGCCATTTTGCTGTTGTAAGCTAGTTTCGGTCCATACATGCCTCCCCCAATTGCTTCTGGTGTAACAGCACTCACATATGGGATTGGACTATGTTCAGTTTTGTTCCTTGCACCTGAACAATCCAAAGGAAAGTCAGATTTTTCATAGTTTCATTTAAAATAATGTATCAATAGTCCTTATTTTAAAGATAAACAGATGCAGTGATACCTAGGTTATTCTGCATTCAGTCTGAAACAGTAGCTCTGAGAGGTATAAAATTGCTCCATTTATTTCAATCAGGGCCCTGTGGGCTTCTCTCTTCTGTGGCTGTGGAAAGTACATTTTCAGGATGCCACAGAACTTGCCATTTTGCTAGCTGGACTCTTTTTGTTTCCCTGCCATGATGGCAGCTTCAAGGTATTCAAGTGGTAAGTTATTAGGGAGGAGGTATACAAGATGGTAGAAAGTCACATGGCCCTGCCAGAGAATATACGAAAAAATACAAGCCTTATACCAGTCCAAACAGTCCCCTGGGGGTTCATTCAGGAAAATCCACTGGGAGAGACCAGCTGCTTGAGGGGAAAATAGAACTGTCTTTCAAGGAATCCGCAGGGCTCTGTGTCAGGCTAATTTGGACTGAAATCCCCTCTTCTGTGATCTGATTTTCCCCCAGTTTGCGGAGTATTGTTTTGTTTCCACATTGGATGAGTGAGCTTTGGGAGACTTCCCTTAAGGGGATATTCTTTAGAAAAGGTCCCAGGATGTAGACTCATCCTGTCATAATTCAGCCTAGGAAAGAATCATGATATGTCTGAAACTATTCATTATCTGCCATGGAGAAGGGTCGTAGTCAGAGCCTCTCTTCCGTTCTATTCCTGATTACAAAAAAATCTGGAACAGAGCAGTGTCTGATTTGGTACGTTCTGTAAGTTCCCAGAAAAGTTCAAATCCAATATAAGGGCACTCACACTTCGGCACCCATAAATTTGATGCTTTCCTTGCTTTCTATAGTTCTGAAGGCTACTTCCTATAAATCCTTACTTATTGATCTCATGGGATAATAGCAGTTCGAGCACATTTCCTTTGCCTCTTTGATATGGCTACCACTCCTAATGTGTTCATGATGCTTGACGTGATAGTAGCCCACAGAGAGGAGAGAATAAGGCTATGTCTGCACTGTTGCAGTGTAGATGATGGGATTATGAATTGCAGAGTGCACCAAAATGTTGTGCTCTAACTGCCCTGTGTGGATGATTCTGACATAGACTAAAAGGTTTCTGGTTCATGTCAGCATAGATGTATTAGATTCCCTCTCGGTCTCACCAGTGGCCTCCAAAGCTGCCTTCGTCTCTTCTGTACCATGCTGTCTCACTTAACATCAGATATGCAGTTTCTCCAAGCAGTACTGAAGTAACTCATCTAGTCTCTCTCTATCTTGTGAGTGGAGGTTTTAAGGCCTCACAGCTCCCTGTTTTACATTGTGATAGTCCCAACAAGCCAGTTTCCTAAAGGTTCCGTGCATGTGCTTTGCTTCTTCCAAGGGCTATGAAGAGTATGTTGTCATCAGCTACAAGTTACCATATGGCTCTTTCTAATCAAGCAAAAAGCATTACAAAGAAAACAGATTTAAATTCACACTAAATATAGGCAGTCATCCATTGAAGGACCTACCAAACCTCCCATAGGACTTCAGGATCCCTTTGAACAGAAGATCTTGTCTGTTTGCTAGATCAGAAAGGCCAGGTTTACACTATATATCGGTATAACTGTGTCGCTCAGGGATGTGAAAAATCAAAGTGTTACAGCTGCTGAGCTGCACCACTGCAGTTTTTAAAGTGTAGATTGGCTCTGAGTCAGTTTAAGCGCAGCCATCTTATGCTGAAGCCCTTTCTTTGTCTGTTGGTCTCTAGAAAACCCCATTTGAGCCACTATATGCAAACTTCCCCTGTTGGTCGTGCCTGCTTAGTGGTGTTTAAAACCTAAGTTATTTACCTTAATGCCCCACTGTTTTTGGTTCCTGGAGAAATTGTGGCAACCCTGCCCCCTGGAGTTGCATACAATTCTTGGCCCACAGTGATGACAACATTTCATAAAATACAGGCCCCAGTGATATCACGTGATTTCAATATCTGTCACAGCAGGCTACCGGGTTTTGCAGCAAACACTTTCAGAAGAGAACAGTCCTAAGGGCAAGGCTCTTAAAAGAGGGGAGGCAATATAGGTGGCCAAAGCCTAGAGGTGATCCAGTATGCTACTGCTTTTCTGTACAAGTTATGGTTGTGTTATAGTTAAATACGTTCCAAGGTTTGAGCCCTGAATATGTAGGAGACTTGACATCAGACTAGTTAAAATCAATTAAATTATTGTTTCTATCATTAAGTCTTCTGGACTAGATGGCATTTTTAACATAATCCCTTAGATAACTGGTTCTTGGTAAACAGATTTTATCTTTCATAGGAAAGACATCCCTCTGGTTAGTAAAACAGCAAATAGAAATTCACAAGGCAGAACTAGAAGTATATTCCTTAGAATGGGGCACATCAATGACTGATGTTTGTATCTTTGGAGACAAACCTTATTTGTTTTTAAACACTTCTGTAACTATCAAATGTTTGCTGAAATCTGAAACTGAATGTTTCTTGAATGTAAGAGCTCTTTGGTTTTTACAGAAGAACTAACTTAAGCCAGTTAGATATTCTAAAAACACAGCACTATTAAATGATGCAATTAGCAGCTGGTGATTGATGCAATTAACTGACTGGTGGGAATATGAGGGGTGAGCTTGCACTTGCACTACTGTTGACTAAAAGATATGCTTAATTGTATATGGGGAAAAAATTCATCCTTCAAAACAGCCAATAGTAGCATAATCTTTTTATAAAGGAAATGAAAAAGCTGATAAGACAGTTTCTGAATAAGAGGCCGAGCTAAGGATCAGTTACCATCATTTTGAAAACATAAGTGTCTGAAACTTCCTGATAGGTCTTGCATAATTTCCTTATACTTACCTTGTCTGCAGATCTTTGGAAATTGGGTTACTACAAAATTGCTGTACGTTTTACCGGAAAATACTGAGGTAGGATGTTATGAGAAGCTTTTTATTTGAAAACCTCTCATAGGAAATTAGTGGAGGCAGTTCTAGCTTTCCCCCTTAGTCAGTTTAATCATGTTTTGAGTTTATCTAATGGCATCACAAGTAACACCAACGGTTAGTATAAATGAGATTAAACTGAAACATGACCTTTTTATTTGTTGGATAAGAAATTCAGTTATAGGACGTGTTGTTTGAGTCAGTCCTTTTCATAAAGAATTATTTCAGAAGTTTATTTTTGTATATTTGAAATATATATTTCAGAATTTTTGTATATGACCACTAACCATAACTTTAAATTTTCTCGTTGTGTATGAATATAACATTAATTAAACATCAAATAAGGCCCTGTTGCATTTTATTTGAATTCATCTTTAAATCAACACCATGTTGGAATACACAGGAAACACTGCAGATTGAAGTGCACTGGTGTACTAAGGAATGAGATCTATAAAATATTCAGACAGGAGATCAGACTACTCATCCTAAATGTAAACCCACATCAAATCTCTTCTTTTGCATAATTTGGAGAGGTAGTCTGATGTCTCCATTTTGGGAAGATTTAATGCAGGGATTTAGGTTCCAGCATTTTAAGAGTAATTTATGTTTGTGTAACATACATGTCAGGAAAAGGATGTTTTGTACAATACTGTATGTTGGTCTAGATTTCGAAGGTCGCTTTCTTCAGAGGGTACATATAATATTGAAGTGACTACTTCGTGTCTAACCAGATTGGGGGCAGGCCAGAGTAATGTGTCTCAAATTCAAGATTGAGCCCCGCTTTCAATCAGTATATTTCCCCTTTGTGAAAGGATGGTTGCAGATCTATGTTGCAGAACACTACAGTACCTCTAGCCCCCAAATGCGTAATTGATATTATGTTTAATTACAAGTAAATCTTGATACGTGCTTATGTGTTCAGTTTCATAGCACCCAGTCATAAAGAGCTGCAAAAACTGCCTTTTTTATTATATAAAAAAAGCTGAAGCCGAAATTGTGATTTATGACTAAGCATAAACTTGATTGACTTTTATCCTAACTAATTTCTAAGACTGTTGAGATGTTTTATTCTTGTAGTGACAAGTCTCTCTTGTATAATATGAGTCCAAAATGTATAGATGAAAATGGGTTATCATTTGAATCTGCACATTCAGCTAGGATATTACTGGCAATGAGAGCAATCTGTTAATCTTGCATTACTAATTATGGTACTTAATTACCACACTTCCTTGTTAAAAGAACCAAACTGTATTGGTGCCTTAAACAATGAAGTCCATGAATTACTTGTAATGTTAGAGAAATTTGAATCTTGCTTTTAATGAGTAGAAAAAAGGCAGTTAGCTAAAGCAGTGCTAAGGTTAAGGTTGACATATGCCAGTCCAAACTTTTATTTTTGGTTACAGTATTCATACGTTTAGACATTCTGCTTTAGAAATGAATTGTGAAAGTTTATAAAAGCTTTTTGATTGTTTCTTAGAGGCCACTTAATTTATCCTAAATGAGAAGGAAAAAGCCTTTTACCTTGGATGCAAAATTCAATTTTTTAATATCTTTTCTTTGGAATGGTAGATGTTGAATTAACAAGATAGTCTTTTCAAAGAATCAGAGGGGTAGCCGTGTTAGTCTGGAATTGCAGAAGTGACAGAGTCCTGTGGCACCTTAAAGACTAAAGACAAACTAACTAAAGACAAACTAACTAAAGACAAACTAACTAAAGACAAACTAACTAAAGACAAACTAACT
>ML677375.1:11148509-11197056 GCA_007922305.1 Dermatemys mawii | reverse complement strand
CTAAAGACAAACTAACTAAAGACAAACTAACTAAAGACAAACTAACTTTAGTTAGTCTTTAAGGTGCCACAGGACTCTGTCTTTTCAAAGGTTTGCAATTCTTCCAACTTTAATTAAAAGTTAAAATCAGTATAAAATGTCTGAACTTTCTTCTGTTTAGGGTAGTTCTTGATGTCATGTGGAAAAATCCTGATGAAGCTTGAGCTGAATTCTTCGATTGTACAATTGTGAGACATTATAAAAATTCATGGATGTATCAGTTGTAAGCATCATTGCAAACTTACTTATATTTAATCTTTTCTCACTTTCTTGGGGAACTTCATGCTAGCTTATATTGATATGCTGCTGCTGGTCATGGGTGGGCAAATCAAAAATAGAAGTACAGAAGTTTTTTCTATGTAATTCATAAGGAAGGAGCAAAATACTAATGCTGATTTGCCTCACTAAATGTCCCTGAAACATTTTGGTAGCATACATTGGCTCAAGTCTTCGAGATATATACTTTGAATTTACATGACACAACCCTGCAGATTTGATTATGATGTCAAATGTGCTTTAGAAGAGCTTGCTTTAATTGATCTAGCCAAGCTATCTTATAGTGAAAGGTAATTTGGGATATTTCAACTCTTTTGTATATTTAACTGGAGACAGTTTAAAAAGTTCTTGATTTTTTTCAGGAGTTGATGTGCAGCACTTTTTGAAAACCAGGTCTCCTTAAGGTGTCAGGTTGGGCACCTAAATTCTTGAAAATCTAGTCCTATATTTGTAGCTCATAAAAATAGAGGTATTTTTAATAATCTCGAAACAAACAGACATGGGGAAATTTCAGATGGAAATGAGAGGGTCTTCAGCTTAAAAAAAAGGCTAGAGATAAATTTGTGAAACGTTAATGCCCAATAAATTGGTACAAATTTGAAAAAATTGGTGTGCTGGGTCAGAGAAGAAGGTTTTAAACAGTTTAATAAAATGGACTAAAATGCGGGAATGAATTTATCTGAAAAATTCTAATATTCTTATATATATGACTCATGAATGTAGCTGTAGTTGCTTTGAAAATTCATCGTGTCACCCTGGATGTAAGCCCAATCAAAGACTTTGGGTAAAATTTTCACAAGTACTTAATGGGTACCTAAGTTAATTAAATGCTTTTGAGAATTAAATGCCTTTGAGAATTTTCCCCTTAGTTCATAAATGCTGCTTCCTGAGTCTGTTACATGTGGTGAAGATGCCTAGTACAGGGTCTGTCACAAGTAGCCTGGCTAATATGTATTTTTTTCAAATTTGAGACTTTTTTAAAATTTTCCCACACAGGGAACCTACTAGTAAACCTACTAGGTTTACCAAACATGACTTTATTTTCAGAAGTAGTTGAGCTTCCTGTGAATATATTCAAATTACACAGCTCTTGTTGGCCATACTACAAGCTGTCTAGAAAAATCTCTTCCCTCTCCAGTGCATAGATGTACTGTTCTATCAAGTTAGAGAGTAAGTTGTACCACGGAACTTATTTTTTATTTAATAGTACTGATAGATCATGCCAATGTAGAATGTTTTGGCTCTGGCCCATTGTTGGTACTGGTATTATTCATCTCATAGGCTTTACCTAGGGGGCCACCAAATTAAATTAATAGGCAGCAGGTTTAAAACAAACCACGCACAGTCAACTTGTGGAACTCTTTGACAGAGGGTGTTGTGAACGCTAAGACTATAACAGGGTTCAAAAAAGGACCTATCCTCCATGAATTTATCTAGTTCATCATTGGTATTAGCCAGAATGGGCACTGATGGTGTTGCTAATCTCTCTTTGCGAGAAGCTGGGAATGGATGACACAGGATGGATCACTTGATGATTACCTGTCCTGTTAATTTCCTCTGGGCTAGCATTGGCCATTGTGGGAAGACATGATACTGGGCTAAATAGACCTTTGGTCTGACTTGGTATGGTTATGTTTAAATTACCTACTACAGTTGCTTGCATATTTGTATTTAAATTGCTACTGGTGGCCAGCCCATTTAAGGGGAGGAGGAAGTTAAGCCTTAGCTGGTGAAGGATCTACTTCAGGCTTTTATGGAATTTTACTTTGCATGTGTTGTTGTGGAGAGGAGGAAAATTCAACTTAATCTAATCAAACAAACTGTATTTTAGAAATACATTTGATAATACCTGGACTAAAAGATGTGGAAATATATAACACCTGACTGAAACCTTGTAATACCTGGATTACCAAAGCTTCATGAAAATATAAATGGAGGGAGATGGGGAAATTTTTTTGGCATGCATGCTGACAGGAGATGTAATAGGGCACCCTTTTAAAGGAGATTCTGGAACCCTAATTTGACAGTAGGTCATCTTGTTGGGTGAAAGTCTTTACTTTTGTTAATCTTTACCAACCCAAATTATTGAAACTTCACTAGCTATATGTCCCATTTTTGGTCTAGCTGTGTATACATTTTGTAGGTAGTCACACTTCTTTTCTATCCTATTCTAAATTTTTCTTTTCGTGAAGATGACTTCAGTTGGTTGCATAGATTTGTTAATGGGGGCAGTTGCCAGGGGAAAAAAGGAAACAGATTTCTGGTATAGTTGAGGCAGAAGCATTAGTGATATAATGGTAAGAGCAGGGATTCTCAACCTTTTTCTTTTGGAGGGCCCTCCGACATGCTATAAAAACTCTGTGGCCTACCTGTGCCACAATAACTGGTTTTCAGCATATAAAGGCAGTGAGTCTAATGCTGGCACTGCTTGGAGGCCCCCCTGAAACCTTCTTAAGACTCCCTAAGGGATTTCGGACCCCTGGTTGAGAATCACTAGGTTAGAGAAGAATCAGAGGGGTAACTGTGTTAGTCTGGAATTGCAGAAGTGACAAATAGTCCTGTGGCACCTTAAAGACTAACTAAAGTATTAGAGCATAAGCTTTCGTGGGCTAATACCCACTTCGTCGGATGCATGCCGACGAAGTGGGTATTAGCACTGTATAAAAAGAAGCACAGAAGTGGGTTAGAGCACTATATAAAAGGAAGCACAGAATAGTGATCTCTCCCTTGTCGTCTTCCCTCTTTCACCCCCAGCTTTTTGCCCTCTTTCTCATTGCAGCACACCTCAAAAGCAGTGTGGGTATAAACAGGATTAATATAGTGACAAATACTATAAAGGTCTAATTTTATTTTCAGTTCCATTATATAAATAAATGAAAATAATTTTGTAGCTTAAATTTAGTCTAAAAACAGTAATTTTAAAGTTTTTATAGGAAAAACTCTGTGGTTTACTTGAGTCTGTAGTGATTGAGCTTATCCAAGTTCACAATTTAATGTGTGTGACAACTGTTGCAACTTTGTAGACTTACTAAAATGCGAGTTAATAAAACCTACTTATAAATATGCTTTGGTTTGATTTTTCTTGGGTATTTGTCTTTTATTATAATTGTGGTGGTGGCTGTGCATAGCCAGGTGGGATTTGGAGTTTCTAAGCACTAAATTAGCTAGCTATTAGATTTCAAGACTAACACTGTGAAACTAGTAGTAGTACACTTGTAATAATACAGATCTATTTATGCCGTAGAAAATAACGCTAGAAGATCAAGGTACTTTCTCCTTATACATACCTCAAAACTTCCTCACAGTGATGTTTTTTAGCCTTTCTCTCATTATATAGGCACTGTTTATGATAGTTTCACTGGGGGTAGAGATAAGAATTTTCAGTTTCTAAAGGGATTAAAAATCAATATGGTAAGCAGATAAATTGGCCATAAGAAAACAGAATATTATAGGCAACTTCCAAGTTGACTTGCAAGAGATACTGCCATGTAAATTAAGTATAAAGGTTGAGATGGCTTAACAAAGGGTTTTACAGAATCTAATGTGAATAGAAATAACGTTGCCTTTTTAACATTTCGGTGGAGTGATTTCATTAAAACGTTACAGTATTTCTGGATTCTGCCAGTAGCAGTGAGGGTCATTAATGAGAACCTGGAAGTGATAGACTGGGGAATTTCCTTGGGGTTTTTTTTTGTGTGTTTATATATGCTTTCTCATCTTGAACAGTGAGAGGACTTGAGCCCAATTGCTAATTAGCCCATAGCTTGTAATATTTTATCCTAGCTGATATAATTGCTGATCCTGTTGTAAGGAATTCCTAATAATTTGATAGTTTATAAGGCAGGAAGGGCCCACTGTTATCTAGTCTGACCATCTGCATAACATGGAACTTCCCTAAAATAATTCCTGTTTCAGCTAGAACATATGTTTAAAAAAATAATCAAATCATGATTTAAGTTACCAATGATGGAGACTCCACCGTAGCCTTTAGTAAATTGTTCTAATGATTAATTTTCCTGACTGTTCACACTTTTCTTATTTACAGTCTGAATTTCTCCATCTTCCACCCTTTGTATCTTGTTATATCTTTTGTCTGCTAAACTGAAGAGTCCATTATCAAATTTCTCTTTCCCCGTAGGTATTTGTAGTTAGGGCTGAAATCACTCCATAACCTTCTGTTGGTTAAACTTCATAGATTGATCTCAACAATAACTGATTTATTAAAGAAAGGAAATATTACCTGTAGTTAGTGAATTAAACTGGTTGTTTCCGCAACCCAATGCCTCCCATAATTCTTGATGTCTGGATTGCTCTCCACTCTCTGCAGCTCAGAGGCATATGAAAGGTTTGCAGCCACGTAATCTGGCCACTTGCCCTCAGCTCCTGCTTGTTTCTAGTTTCTCTACCTCCATGGCAGTGTGCAGCTCCTGCCTTCACGTCTGCCTGAGGGGGGGCTTTCTTGTACAGATTTTAGGGCAGCGGTGAGTAGTGATTTACTTCCAGCTCAGTTTTTAGCTGAGTGGTGGAATGCCCTTGGGGCCTCAGCTGCAGTGCCTCCCTCCTAGTTCTTCTACATGGTGCAGGTATGGCAGAGCACCTAAAATACACTGAATGAAATCCAAATAGTGCTCTG
The DNA here is from genome assembly GCA_007922305.1 of Dermatemys mawii. Lineage (NCBI taxonomy): Eukaryota > Metazoa > Chordata > Testudines > Dermatemydidae > Dermatemys > Dermatemys mawii. Next base: position 11,192,108 of record ML677375.1, on the reverse strand, counting down.
TCTGAGAGACTGCTCGCCAGACAATGAGATGTGCCCAACCTGCACCCAACCTTCTGAACCTAACTCCTGGGGCTATGAGTCAGACAGGCTTGTGGGATTCCTACACACCAGAACTGCTGTGACTTCAACATGGGGGAAAAATGGATAAAGGGATCTGTGGGCAAAGGTTGAAATGTTTATACTCTCCATCAGGGATTGCATTTGAAGTAATTTGGACTTGTGCTTTTTAAAGTCACTTAGGTGGAAAAATCCCACATATAGGAGCTGAATTTGAGGTTATTTTTGAAAAGTTTAGCCTGTGTAACCAAATTTTTTTGTTTAAAAATCACAATGTATTGAACATCTTAAATAACTATTAACAGTGAAGCAATTTGGTTTGGAATGATGAGTGTTTTGCTGCTAAGTGAAAATTTCTTATGAATACATTTTTCAACTCCTACGCTACAAATGCTTACATTTACATGCTTTGTTTTCAAGCATTTGAGGAGTCCTATTGAAGTCAGTGGGACTGCTTATGTGACAAATTAACTCTCTCTGCTTAAATGCTTGCAGGATCAAAGCCTTAACTTTCAATATTTTGTTTTTGTCTATAACAGTTTTGTAAAAATCAAATAAGATACTCTCCAGCATTTTAAAAAACTCCCTTGTTTGCTTCATTATAGCACACATTTTCAGATGCATTTTACAAAGTCTCAACTGGATTTAAATTGTGATTATTTTAAAAACTAAACCACACACCTAAGAAATTTAAACAATTTTAAATGGCCTCACCCTGAATTTGGTATTTTTTAGTAAAATAGTGAAGTAGAGCGTAAATGTTTCATTACGTACATTTGCAATGACAGTTTCAGTATCTCAAAATGCCTTCTCTTGTGTTTTTCGGGAGGCCCATACTACCATTTCTAGAGAACTTCTGAAAACTATTTGCCAGAATGTTTTTGAGGATGTCTTCATATATGATCAGCCTCTCCTTTTTCCCATGTAAATTTTCAAGAGCCATTATATCTTTTAAATGGTTAGTTAATTTCTGGATTATATTACAGTAATTTTAAAAAGTGCATACCTTTTTGAATAGGAGAAATGGTTGTCCTAGTAGTTAAACATTTCATTTTTTATTTGTGCATTTACATCCTTGTTTATAACCTTTAATTTTCTGCATTGTTGAGTCATAATTCCCAGATGAGTATTCAGACTCATGATCAGATTGCAGTGAATTATGGAGAGCCCTGATTGACATGATTTTGTTGAGTTGAGACAGTTTGCCTAGAAGTGTGGGAAAGATGTGGACTTTAAGACACTGCAGACTTGAAAATCATACTTTGGAACATTTTTTTAAAATCTACTAGTGTTACCAATCACCCCTAAAATTACTGTAATGAAGATTAGAGAGGGAAAGGGTTTTTTTATTGGTTTAGTGCATATGCAGTTTCACTATTTTCCCTGTACACTTGTTTTTTCCTATAGTTTGTATGGTTCTTATCGTAGCAAGGCTAGGAGAAAAACTAAAAACAAAAATACACAAAAATTGGTAGGTTGATTCTGCTTTTAGACGGAGGGGGTCTGATTTGACTGTTGAAGGGGGAATTGAATTTCATCCTCAGATATGTACATGTGTGTTGCCAAGGGGATCAACAGAGTAAAAGCAGATTAAGTTTAAATTGTCACTTGCATTGTGTGAAAAAATCAATTAGGAAGTGTCTTTTTCAAGTTTGTGACATTTTTAAAGGCTTTATCTTTACAGTTCTCCTGCTACTTTGCCTGCCCCTTAGCTTTCTAGGGTGCCAAAAGAATTTCCTAAACTTGAGTTTAGGTTGTATGCTTGATGAGGGATGGGATGAATTTGCCATATAAAGCTTAAAAATTGTGAATAAGTATAGAATTAAAAATGTAAAACCTGGCACTGTTCACCCTGGATTAAACCTCTCAGAAACATTTCATTATTTTCATCTTGAAATGTCAATAGTTACAAGCTGCAGGAGTTGACAGACTAACATTAATGTGAAATAAACTTTTTTCAAGCAATGGCTCTGCATAACATATTGTAGGAGCCTTAAATCGTTAACCAACAATTAAATACAATTAATTAAAAGAGGACCAAAGTGTCAGTGACTTCCTACTTGATTAAAAAAGCGTGTTCTAAAAATTGTTTTATCGTGATTTGATACGTTTTTAAAGGAATAATGGAAACTCAAGTGGTCTGACTTTTCTGTAATTTTTTTCCTCAGGTGGCTTTTCCACTGTGTTCCTGGTGCGTACCCATGGTGGAGTACGCTGTGCATTGAAACGAATGTATGTTAATAACGTGCCTGACCTCAACATTTGCAAAAGAGAAATAACAATTATGGTAAGTAAAGCAGCTATTTGATGGTATGTAGCAGGCATGGAATTGAATGGATATTTCACGGTTTTACTTTCCTAGAGAGGTGAGAGGAGGAATATAGATATCCTCTACTTCTGGAAGATGGAGCATGAATTGTGCTTTAGTTACTCAGCTGGTCAGGTAGTAGAATTGGAGAGACTCCTATGACCCCGTTCTCTCTCAAAGATGGTTTCAGTGCATCTCAGCAGCAGCCACAAATGCAGTAAAGATAAATGTGTAATAAATACTGAATGAAGAGGTGGGTAAAAGTCTTAATCTCTGATTCAGGATAATATCTGGAGTGACTGATTTTGTGAAGGTCAAGTGTAGGCACCTTTGCTGGTGTTAATGCAACAAGCCAAGGGCAGTGCGAAAATGCCTTAGGGCCCAACCTTACAGTATTAAAACTCATTTTTTAGCAAGCTCAATATTAGTATCTCTATTTAAACTCCAATAGCGTACATTAGAATTTCTTCATTGAACACTATTGTTTCATGAAAGCTATTGCTAATGTGTTCATGCTCTTCAACCTTCTAACAGCTAGTTAAAAGGTTTGAGAACATGCAAATTTACTGTACTTATCTTATCAGACAAACTCTCTTCCATGTATAAAAGAGAATATACACACTACCAAAAAAAAAAAGACAGTAACAGTAAGACAGCATATCACTGGTCCTTCTAAATTTTTTACCTTATGAACCATGTGAAAGAGATCCTCTCATGAACAGCCTCCTTTCCAAACCTCAAAATCACAATTTCCTGTAAAGTGTTACATGTGAAAAGTAACAACTATACTTTAGAAAAGTTTTATTATGTAAAAGTGATGGTAAAAATGGCAAGGTAGGTTTCCATGGTTAGTCTGTTTCTGTGTCAAATGTGTTCCTTTTACAACTAAAAATTTTTTTTCTGCCAGACCTGTGAACTCTTATCTGTAAGCTCTGAAAGTACTGTATGTGGCAATCAGTTCTGCCTAAATGATGCTTGTAGTAGGATTGTCAAGCAATTTAAAAAAATTATTTTAAATGTATTTAAATAATTTTGGTTTTTTTTACATTTTCAAATATATTGATTTCAATTACAACACAAAATACAAAGTATATAGTGCTCACTTGATATTTATTTTTTATTACAAATAGTTGCACTGTAACAAACAAAATGAATAATTTTTCAATTCACCTCATACAAGTGCAATCTCTTTATCATGAAAGTTGAATTTACAGATGTAGAATTTATGGACAAAAAATAACTGCATTGAAAAAGAAAACAATGTAAAACTTTAGTGCCTACAAGTCCACTCAGTCCTACTTCAGCCAATTGCTCAGATAAACTAACTTGGTTACACTTTGCAGGATATAATGCTGCCCTCTTCTTGTTTACAGTGTCACCAGAAAGTGAGAACAGGTGTTCACGTGGCACTTTTGTGGCCAGTGATGTAAGGTATTTATGTGCCAGATATGCTAAATATTTGTATGCCCCTTCATGGTTTGGCTACCATTCCAGAGGATGTGCTTCCATGCTGATGCTGATCGTTAAAAATTAGTGTGTTAATTAAATTTGTGACTGAACTCCTTGGGTGAGAACTCTGTCTTCAGCTCTATTTTACCCGCATTCTGCCATATTTTTTATGTTATAGCCGTCTCGGATGATGACCCAGCTTTTTTCTTAAGAACAGTTTCACAGCAGATTTGACAAAATGAAAAGAAGATACCATTGTGAGATTTCTAAAAATAGGTACAGCTCTTGGTCCAAGGTTTAAGAATTGGAAATGCCTTCCAAAATCTGGGAGGGAGGAGGTGTGACGCATATTTTCAAAAGTCTTAAATGAGCTGTACTTAGATGCGGAAGCTATGGAACCTGAACCACCAAAAAAAAAAAATCTATCTTCTGCTGGTGGCATCTGACACATGATGATGAAAATGAACATGCATTGGTCTACTCTGCTTTAGATCGTTATCAAGTAGCACCCATCGTCAGCAAGGAATCATGTCCTATGGAGTAGTAATTGAAGATAAAGGGACATATGAATCTCTAGTGCATCTGGTACATAAATATCTTGCGATGCAAGCCACAACAGAACCATGCAAATACCTGTTCTCACTTTTAGGTGATGTAAACAGGAAGCGGATAGCATTATCTCCTGCAAATTGTAACCAACTTCATTTGTCTGAGCAATTGGCTGAAGTAGGAGTGAATGGACTTGTAGGCTTTAAAGTTTTATTTTTTATTTCGGTGCAGTTATTTTTTTGTCCATAATTCTACATTTGTAAGTTCAACTTTCTTGATAGAGATTGTACTGCAGTACTTGTATGAGGTGAATTGAAAAATACTATCTTATCATTTTTACAGTGTAAATATTTGTAATAAAAATAAGAATATAAAGTGAGCACTGTACACTTTGTATTCTGTTCTGTAATAGAAATCAATATATTTAAAAATGCAGAAAAACATGCAAAAATATTTAATACATTTCAATTGGTATCCTATTATTTAATAGTGCCATTAATCATGATTAATTTCTTCTTTTGAATTAATCGCATGTTAGCTGTGATTAATTGACAGCCCTATCTTGTAGCAGTCTTGTCTGCAGTGTGGTTGTACAGGCGTAACTGATTGGAACCTGGTAAACGAGGGGTGGGCAAACTACGGCCCATGGGCCCGTCGTGCCCAGTCCCTCAGCTCCTTTCTGGGGAAGCTTCCCCAGTATGTCCGTCCGTCACTACCTCCCTGCCAGCGCACTGTGCGGGCAGCACTCCGTCCCACTGCTCCTGGGCAGCGCTGCAGTGGTGTGGATGGCTCCGGCAGGCCTGTGCGCTCCTGCGGATCAGCGTGTCTAGCTCTGGCAAGCCGCACGGTTGCCAGACACGCTGCTCTGAACAGCATGGGGTAAGGGGGCTGAGGGCTTGGATAAGGGACAGGGGCTCCTGGGGGGCAGACAGGGAGCAGGGAGTGGTTGGATGGGGCAGAGGTTCTGGGGATGGTGGTCAGGGAATGGGGCGGGGGTTGGATAGGGTGTGGGAGTCCCAGGGGTCTATCCAGAGCTGTGGGGGGAGTGGGAGGTGGATAAGGGTCAGGGAACAGGGAGCAAGGGGGGTTGGATAGGGGGTGGGGTCCTGGAGAGGCAGCTGGGAGGGGGTGGTCAGGGGACAAGGAGCATGGGGTTTAGATAAGGAGTGGTGGTTAGGGGCGGGGCGGTGTCTCTGGAGCAGGCAGTCAGGGGACAAGGAGCAGGGGGAGGTTGGATGGGGAGGTCTAAGGGGGGCAGTTGGGGTGTGAAGTGGGCGGGAATCAGGGGGTGGGACCGGGCTGTTTCGGGAGGCACAGCCTTCCCTACCTGGCCCTTTATACAATTTTGCAACCCCAGTGTGGCCCTCAGGCCAAAAAGTTTGCCCACGCCTGTGGCAAGCCATTGTGATGCGCAAAAAATATCCCAGCCTGGTTTAATTTTTTAGTTTTGAAGCCTCCACAGCCTATGTGTCCTATCTCATGTTAGCTGGGAGGAGCGGGGGCAGAAAGAGCTCTGTCCTCCTCCCACTGTGCCTCAGACTTCTGCTATACAGACGCCAGACAGGAGGACTCGAGAGATGCAGCTGTGTAGAAGGGCTTGGTGCAGTCTCTTTCTGTGTCTTCCTGTATGCTGTACAGGCTATAAATATCTTACTGGTACAGTGTACCGTACTTGTACCCCTGCTTAATATCCATGCTATTTACTTCCTTTTCATGGCCTCACTGTTTAATATGAAGTCTTGCATCTTGTATGGTATGTGGAACATAAATTGTGGTTGGCATCCTTGTTTTATGTACTTAGAGATAGTGTACAGGGCTTCAGTGCCAGAGAAAGATTTGATCACAGTCTATAAGTAATTATCTGAGGAACAAATACTTAATTGTCTCTTTAAAATTTAAAGATTTGGCTCGTAGTTGGATTTAAACCAAAGAAATAACAAAGGTAGATGTGAAGCAAGCATACAGGATGCAGAAGTTAGTTGTGTTCTTTTTAAAATAGGTCAGAAAATCCTTTAAAGTCTGATCAAAGTGATTTATTAAAGAACAGTATTTCATAATGTTCTGTTGATTTTGACGTAGCCACCATGTTCTCCATAAATCTCTGGAAAGGTGAGGGTCTTAATTCTTTTACATAGGAAAACCATCTCTCTGAATGATGCTTGGAAGTTGTTTAAGAACGCTTTACTAGATGCTCCAAAAGCCACAATCAAGGAAGAAGGCTGTACTGGTTAGAAAGATGACCTGGTTTAAAGGGGAAGTGAAGACAGCTATAATAATTTTAAAAAATAAATGGAAGAAAGAAGACATTGATAGCAATCAGTATAAACCAAAAGCTGGAATTTGTAGAAAATGTATCTGGGAAGCAAAGGAATACTAGGAGAAATCTATCACTAGCAGAGTTGAGGACAATTAGTTTTTTAAAAAAGTATATTAGATACAAACAAAATCTTGAAAATGGTGTTGGTCCATTATTAGAGGCCAATGGTAGAATTATTAATAGTGCAGAAAAGGAAAAGGTGTTCAATGTATATTTCTGTTCTGCATTTGAGAAAAAACAGATGTCTCATATGAGAAAACACTTTCCATTCGACTAGTATCTTGGGCGCATATTGAATAACTGCTATTGCAGATTTTTAAATCAGCAGGCCCAGATAACGTGCATCCTAGAGTTTTAAGAGCTAATTGAGGAGCTTACTGGAACTGGCATGGTAATGTTGATTTTCAATAAGTCTTGGAACACTGGGGAAGTTCCAGAAGAGCGGAAGAAAGCGAATGTTATGTCAATCTTTAAAATGTATAAACGGGATGCCAGGTAATTGTGGACCTGCCAGTCTGACATTGATCCCAGGCAAGATAACGGAGCACCTGATATGGAACTTGATTAATAAAGAATTAAAAGAAGGTAATATAATTAATGCCAATCAATGTAGGTTTATGAAAAATAGATCTTGTCAAAGTAACTTGATATCTTTTTAATGAGATTAGAAGTTTGAGCATTAAAGGGAATAGTGTTGATGTGATATACTTTGCCTTCTGTAAGGCATTTGTCTAGGTACCCCATGTCATTTTGATTAAATAACGAGAGATAAAAAGTTAACATAGCACCCATTAAACAGATTTAAAGTTGGCTAACTGATAGGTCTCAGAATGTAACTGGTAAATGGGGAATTATCATCAAGCAGGTGTGTGATTCTAGAGGGGGTCCTTGAGGGAGTGGTTCTTAGCCCTACGCTATTTAGCATATATTTATCAATGACCTTGAAGAAAACACAATCATTACTGATAAAGTTTTCAGATGACCCACAATTGAGGGAGCGATAAATAACGAAGAGGACACATCACTGATACAGAGTGGTCTGGATTGCTTAGGAAATTGAACATGCGCAAATAATGTGTTCTTTTAATATTACTAAAAGGGCTAATGTGATCCTTGGATGCATAAACCGGGTAATCTCAAAGGAACAGAAGTAATTTCACCTCTGTATTTTCCACTGGTGTGATCACTATAGGAATGCTGTGCCCAGTTCTGGTGCCCACAATTCAAGAAGAATATTGAAAAATTGGAGAGAGTTCAGAAAAGTCATGAGAATGATTAAAGAATGAGAAAATCTGCCTTCGAGTGATAGACTCAAGGAGCTCAATCTATTTAGCTTAACAGAGAAGGTTAAGGAGTGATATGTTTGTGTCTATAAGTACCTTTATGGCGAATAAATACTGAAAAATGCGCTCTTCAATATTGTGGACAAAGATATAGCATGATCCAATGACTGGAAGTTGAAGCTAGACAAATTCAAACTGAGAATAAGGCATACACTTTCAATAGTGAGTAATTTAACTTATTGAGGGCCGTAGTGGATTTTTTGTCACTGACCATTTTAAAATCAAGATGGGATCTTTTTCTAAAACATGCTCTAGGAATTATCTGGGGGAAGTTATACAGCCTATGTTATATGGGAGGTCACCCTAGATGACTGCAATAGACCCAGTTCGTCTTGGAATCTATGAAGGTATGACTGGAATTGTCCAGTATACAGTGCTTTTGGCTACTTAACTAGCTGGAAAAAAGAATATTGTCGTCATATGAGCTGGTTTTGGACCCTAATAAATGGTTTCCTGATCAGGTCTTTCTCTAGTGGGTACATTAGAGGTTGCGCTCTTTGCCTCTAATTATAAAAAGAAGCTCCTGCACTGAGTGAAGGCCCATGTGGTGTAATTCTCACAGCCTTTTGTGAGGGAAAGCTCTCGACTTTCAACTCTTCCTCTTAGAACAAGGTGTGTGACGGCTCTGGAAATTGACCATGTGTTAACTTTGTGGTAGGTATGGATCAAGTTGCTTGAATTTTGACTTGCATTAAAAAGGACTATTGGAATATAACACAAGGTCCATAAATGTTTGTGATGTATTATGATTATAGTTGCAAAATCTAACATTTTTGAGTTTGTTTTAATGATGAAATTAACAGAGAACATTGTTCTTTTGAAATGAGCTTAGTGTTTATAAAGTTGCCAAACTGACAGCACTCTAAATTGAACCTGACTCTCTACATGGGCACAGCATAAATAGTGACAATCCAAGCATGTTCACTGTCCTGCCCATGTGGAGGAATTTTGTTTATGCTCTGTTTGATCCTTGGTGCTTAGCTGAGTCTAAGACGGGTTGACTGCTACCGTTTTCTTTGACGTGGGCACCTGTCCCCTGGGAATTATAGTTGACACCTCTTCGCTTAACATAAGTTCCTAAGTAGCTACTAAAATGCTTTTTCACCATTTACCTAGGATGTTTCAAGCATGGTGCAGAGATGAAAGACTCCATATCCCAAGAATTCTCCAGTCTTCTATATAGACACATCTTTATACTTTCTAGAGTTTATTTAAATGTTAATTATTCAAAATGTGATTTTTTTATTTTTTTTTTATTTTTTTTTTTTTGGTTTCAGAAAGAACTCTCTGGGCACAAGAATATTGTAGGCTATTTGGACTGTGCTGTTAATTCTGTTAGTGACAATGTGTGGGAGGTGCTCATCTTAATGGAATATTGTCGAGGTAAGTAAACTGTGTTGGATTTCTTATTTTTTATGAACATAAGTAAAGCATTCGTAAAGTTAGAGTATAGAATTATCTCCCAAGATGTGAAATGTATTTTGGCAAAGACCACATCTATTATCTTCCTAACTAAGGTCAAGACCACTGAAAACACCGCCACACTCGATTTTGTTCTTACGTGCCAGAAAGAATGTATCAGGGAATATTGAAGATCTCATCCCTACACGTCTTTATATCAAGGTCTGGCCAGACCTGTGTCCCTGTTCCTTGTTCTCTCTAACAAATCTCAAAATGTTATACCAATAGAAGCAAGCAGGATTTTATGAGGGGGATAAGGCAAAAAGCCACATTTATTGTAAAGATAATAAAGAATAAAGAAAAGATAGAAGCAAACAACGTTGTTTAACTACTTATTTTTATTACCATTTAACCCTTACACACACACACACACACACACACACACACACACACACACACACACACACACACACACACACACACACACACACGTACGTTTTGGGTAATTGTTATAGTTACCAGCCTGGAAGTTGCTTGTGACAGAATACTGGCCAGGTATTTTATACACAGGTGCTGGTAGTGGGGAGCGAAGTTTTGATTAGATGCGCATTTAAAGCTTTTGGTAGGCTGGCAGCAGAACCTTGGACTTTTTTAAAACATTTTTAACATGTGTGTAGTTTTTTTATTACCCCTGAACCCTTGCAGCGAGTGACACAGCCTAGACAATTAATGAATAATTGTAGCTTTTGTTTACAGCCTAAATTATTTTAATAATTATAGCTTTTAGTTACACAGCCTAGATTATTTTAATGAATAATCGTAGCTTTGAGTTACACAGCCTAGATTATTTTAATGAATAGCTGTAGCTTCTTTTTCCTATGAGCTTTTTTGTGAAGCCTTTACCCTTTGGAGGTTAGCAGGCTTTGGTTAACCTTTAAAAAATAGAGAGAGAGAGAGAGGGGGAGAGAGCTGCTCTCTGTAGAGCCAGCTGTGTGCACACCAATGTCTGCTCTTTACCAATATTCCCCCTTTCGCATTCTCCACCAAAACGTTATCCCCCTCATAAAATCCTGCTTGCTTCTATTGGTATAACAAAAATATATTTGTATATTGATTTGGGAATGAAAAATAAATCTTTTAACTAATGAAACTGTTGCTTCATGAGGTTTAATGAACTGTGAAGGCTACATACACACTGTCTCATCATCCTGATCCCTTAAATTGTTTTTTAAATAATTGTTAAAAAACCATGGAGGTCCAAATAATGGTGTCTCATGTCCTGATCTATAACCATTCTTTTTTGTTTTAGGCAATACAAATGGCTCCAAAATCAGTCCCTTTTTTCTTTCCCCCCCCAAATATCTAGTTCCTTAAATTTGCTAGTATAAACTGTTTCTCCCCACCCCTTTTTAAAATATATAAATGTATTCCAGTAGCTTAGCTCAAATTTTGAGAAATGTTAAGATCTAGTTATGGCGAATCTGGAGAAATGCTTGGATTTCAAAGTAACTGTGTCTGCTCCATATGACAATAAAATGTTCTGCAAGAGCCTACGTATTAGGGGCCTAAAATGCTTCAGGTGCCTTCCCTTTGAGGGTGTTTGGCCTTTGTCTGCACTGCCAGTAGAAGCAGTGAGTGGGAATGAAGTGCTTGTCAGTTGGCCTTCTGTGAACTGCCCAATGTGATATCCTTAGATCTTTGTTTTGAAAGACAAATCTGATTCTGCGTTGTTGTAGCTTGTGTGTATTCTCACAGTTGCTGTGAGGCACTCTGTTGTGTGCTTCTGCAGCCTTCTAGAAAGCTGTACTCCATTATGAGCTATGTGAGTGCTGCCTCCATAGTGCTCAACACTTCCAGCCTGAATTTACTTAATCTTCTCCAATTGACTGAGGGCAAAGGGAATGTCGTCTGTACCCCTCAAATTTCCAGCTGCCTTTTCTCTTGTACTTAGTTTAGATAGGCTACGTGATCAGCACAGTGATAAAACAATTCCCAAAACCAAGTACATAATGGTGCAGAAAAGTCTTCAAACTATAGTTACCTAAGTCAGAAGACTAGGAAAGCTCCTGCGTTGTTCTGAAGCAGCTGTACAGAACTAGACCTCAAGGGATAACATAGGTGATTCAATTGTGGATATTGCTCTTTTTTTCCCTATCAAAAAGCATCTTTAGTTTGAGAAGGGGCACTGATCTGAGAGCCAGAAGGGCATGCTTTTCATATTGCTTAATGAGCAAGACTTGATACTTTCCCCATTCTTAAGGTAGGGTTTAATCACCTCTTCCATTTGTTAAAAGATCTTACTGAGAGTTTGGACAAGGTCACTTCTCCAGTAAGGCAGAGCAGGTCTCATCCTCTTAACTACACTGCCTCAGAATTTTACCTTGATTGGTGTAGAAAATGAGTGAGATGTAACTCTATTAATTTCAGTTGAGATGGTAGAGATTTGTGACGTGGATGTGAAGCTTCTGACTTCAAACACTGTTGAAAATCCATGCAGGAGCTTGGTACAGTTGCACATGATGTTGTTTGGTGGTTTTTAAAAAAATAAAAACCAAGGAAATTACATAAAAAAAACTGAAGTTGTGAAAATGAGCACTCAGATTAAAACAGTAGAATTCAGGTTGCTATTTTTTGCAGCTTCTATTTATCAAAATGCATCAAGGGAGACACAGCCTTTAATTACATGATCACATACTTCCCTTGCTCAAGCCCTTGCCTCTGCCTCATTCAGTGCATAAATAGGACTTTTGAATGCTTGACTCTGCAGTTTTGATAGTGGGTGAAGTAATATCTTTTATTGGACCAACTTCTTGTGGTGAAACAGACAAGCTTTCAAGCTCCACGCAGCGTATCCATCTTGTTTCCTATTCATGGACCAACACAGCTACAACAACACTGCAAACAGTTTTAAGTGTCTTTTGAACACATGCTTATATAGTATAAGTATAGATTGCAGCTGTTCATGTAAAAATTGATTCAGTTCACTCAAATTTTGAGTAGTGTTTTGATTTTGCACACTCTTTTCTTCTGAGATTTAAATATCTCTAAATTTCAGTATGTAAAATCTTAAAAATGTATGGCTTGTCTACTTGCTGATATTAATGTAAGTTAACTATAAACTAAAACTACTTGATTTTTTTCTGCTTGCCAGAAGTTGGGAATGAGCGATGGGCTGATCACTTGATGATCTGTTCCATTTATTCCCTCTGGGATACCTGACACTGGCCATTGTCAGATGACAGGATATTGGGCTAGGTGGACCTTGGCTCTACTGGATCAGACCCAATTCTTATGTTCTTGTGTTCGAAGAAGTGTGGTTTTGAAACTAGTGGGAGATACTTTCCTAGTATCTGAAAGTAAGACTCATAATCTCATAAAAGATAGTGTTCTATGTGTAGTATAACTAAACCCCTTCATTTTCATTTTAAACTGTTTTTTACAAAAAAAAAAAAAAAATCCCAGGTTTCACAAAAAGTATTAGTTTGTTTTTTCCTGATTTTCACCCTATGTTTATATCATTCATATATATAAAATATAACTTGTTTTATTAGGCATACATAATACATGCATCTCATGAAATGTATTGATAATGCATTAGTCTTTGTGTATACGCAGAGGTGCTTGTTGAAGTAAGGTTATGTATTAGTCTAGAAGATGCACACAATAGATGAACAGGCACACATTCAAGCTCCTGAAGTGTGTATGCATCTGAACGTACTAATGAATCTCACGCCCACCATGGATACATTTCAAGCTCTTAGCAGATAACATTTAAAGTTCTGACATACTAAAGTGGGGAAAATCTGTATCAGAATACATTTCAGAATACAAGGGAGTATTCAAAAGTTAAACTCCAAGCCCCTGATGAAGTTGAGTGTATGTGCAACAGATGGTGTGGCCCAGTTACTAAAGTAAATATTTATAGGGTCATACTTTTAAGTCTACAACAGTAAACCGTTCAAGTGAAAAGTTTTATTTTGAGATGTATTTTTTTCTTAAACTTGCAGTTGGCTTTGTATTTTGAGTTCTGTTTTAGTTCTGTAGCAAACACTGAATTCTATTCATCAAAGCATTAACCTACTGAATACTTCCCCATGTCCTTCTGTCCACCAAAATAAATCCCGATATTTGCCCAGAAAAATTAATAGTATTATCCTCCAATTTTTACTGTTTTTTGTAGTTGTATTAATAAACACAGAAATTCCTGGGAAAAATAAAATAAAATAACTGAAAATGAAGGACCCTAAGTATAACAGAATAATATGGTGAGCAATTCAAAAACAGCCATTTCTAAATGTAAGTTTGACTTGATTGCAGTATAGATGGAGTAGAAAATTAAGCTACTAATTAATGGAGAGGATAAATTTATTTCTCATTTGATCTGCTGCTTTAAGTCATAATTAATAGGTATTGGTGTCTGAATCGAGGTAATAGAGAGAGTCTTTTCTTTCTGAAACCTCTCCCTGCTGGCACACTTGCTAACTAACTACACCTTCCTTCCAATATGTCTGCCTGCACTGAGGATCATAGAAGTTTTCCCTTTTGCTCTCAGTGAGATCCTTTTACAAGGAAGTTGTCTCTGGGGAACCATTCTTTATTTTTTCCACTTTAACAGAATATAGTCCTAGAAATGACTCCATGGTCACCAGAAATTACCAGTAATCCAAGAACTTCTTCTGAGAATTTGGTGCTCATTCTGCCAGAGATATGTAACATAGTGGAAGGAGAAACATAAGTCCTCTCTGGAAATCCTGCAACACTATGGTTTGGTCAATAAATTCTTTCTGAAATACAAAAAGTGAATTGGTTTCTTCTGACAGCAGTTCTCGGGCAACAGATCTGTCGGCTGTCCATGCTTTTCTGGATAAAGATGTATATTTTAAAAAATAAAAATTGTGTTAGAAAAAATTATTCCTTCTTCATGTGGAAATCTTGAGTTCAAAGACTATTGAATAGATCCATTGCATCTTCCTAATCTGATTAATTCTAATTTCTGGCACAGTTACTCAGTGGTTGCTTTAGTCACTGAGTCATAGATGTTAACAGAAGGAAGCACTATGATCATCTAGTTCAGGGGTAGGCAACCTATGGCATGGGTGCCAAAGGCGGCACACGAGCTGATTTTCAGCTGCACTCTCACTGCCTGAGTCCTGGCCACCGTTCTGGGGGGCTCTGCATTTTAATTTAATTTTAAATGAAGCTTCTTAAACATTTAAAAAACCTTATTTACTTTACATATAACAATAGTTTAGTTCTATATTATAGAATTGTAGAAAGAGACCTTCTAAAAACGTTAAAATATATTATTGGCACGTGAAACCTTAAATTACATTGAATAAATGAAGACTCGGCACACCACTTCTGAAAGGTTGGCGACCCCTGATCTCGTTTGACCTGTATAAAAAAACAGACCAGAGAACTTTCACCTCTTGCTTCCAGCATGCAGCCGAATAGCTTTAAGCTGAGCTAGAACATGTCATATAACAGTTTCTGTCACTGTGATACTCTTTATGCTGGTAGTTTTATTATTTTCCTTATATGGTGGTTGATTGATAATGAATCTTTGTTACTTTTCATGAATTAGAATTCCTGTCTAGGATGGTGAATCCAATAAAAGAGGGGGAATAAAAAATTTCTTACTTGTAATTTTGCCTCCCTACTATGACTCTTAATTCTTAGGACATACTTTCCCTATGTATATATCAACTAGTTTTTGTTTAGGTAGGTGAGGAAGCGATGTCAGATGTCAAATGTTGCAATAATGACATATGCATAATGGTGGTTCATTTTCTATACTTCCAAATTATCACACCTTTTGTAAAGTTTTTGTGTTCTCTCAGCTTTGGAAGGATCTGGTGAAGGTCAGCAAGTGTGTTCGTGTGGGGAGGTTTCAGATTTCAATTCCAAAAATTTCTTTTGCCACCATTGAGTGGGATTGGACACTGAATTACCTTCTGTTCAGAGCAGTGGAGTCTTATTGGGAATTAATAAAATTAAGAGTAACTAACTCTGTCCTGTAGGCGCACAGAGGGTGCATGTCGGGTGTATTAACCCTGTTTGCATGCTAGCAAGAGTGGTTGATTAGAAAACTTACTGAATTTTTTGACAAGAGGTTGAAAAAATTTGGCTATAGCGCATATAGGTAACATTTTAAATAGAAACACAAACTTTGTTGGATTAAAAGCTACATGACATTTTGAAAATCATTAAAAAGAGTTGTTACTTTTACAAAGTTATGTTTCTACTGTAGCGGGGCAAGTCGTGAATCAGATGAATCAGAGACTTCAGACAGGCTTTACTGAGCCAGAAGTGCTGAGGATATTTTGTGACACCTGTGAAGCTGTTGCCAGGTTGCATCACTGCAAAACCCCAATAGTTCATCGGGACCTGAAGGTAAGAATTCCAGTAAAAGATAATGTGCTGAAATGTTTGGTGCTATTGAGCAGCTGTTGAAAGTTGACTTGTAATGTGGAAGACATCTCGCAGTGTGCAAAAGCTGCCCACTTGGGGCAGGGCAACAAAGTCTGTCTGTAGAATTGTACCCAGACTGAAAAACGTTAGGTAGGTTAGCATCACATTCTTGTAGAATAGATTTTGACACTACTGATGACCTAAAGAGGTAATGCTGAAGTTATTGTTTTACTATTAATGCTAAATTTCTTTCAAATTTCCAGAATATTAGTACATGGCAGGTTTGTCAACACTAACTGAAAATTAAAGGGAAGAGTTAGCTGCTTTCTATAAAATGGAACACTACACTGTTTTTCACTTTTCAGTTTGTCAGTTCACCTGATTGTTTCATGTTTCATTTTTCCTTTTTAAGGTAGAGAATATTTTGTTGAATGACAATGGAAACTATGTCCTTTGTGACTTTGGCAGTGCCACTAACAAATTCCTTAATCCTCAGAAAGATGGTGTTAATGTAGTTGAAGAAGAAATTAAAAAGTAAGTTCCCTTAAATGGCTATTCGTAAGCACTAATTAATTTTCTTAGCAGCACGGAACTTATATGTTTTTATATACATTAATGAAAACATAAGGGCCTAGCTAGGAACAAATTAGCGTTCAGGGTGGTTGATTTAAGTTCACAACTCCTGTTAACAGCAGGAATGTGTTTTTCCACTTCTTTAGTGGTGATCGGGGCTATGCCAATACCTAAAATAGGCATAGCAAGATAGTAGAATACCTGGTAATGTTGATGCTATTTCAGACAATTCCTGCAAATTTAAAGTGAATATACTAACAGTAGAGTGTTAATTACCTGGAGTCAGCAAACTTTTTGTATTACATTTCACTTAGAATATATGCAACCGTGTGTTAATTTTACTGTCTCAGCTCTTTTCCCCCTAATAACCTGCGGTGCTCTAAGCCTCGCTTTATTCCTATTTAGGCCCCTGACCTGCAGTGTGTAGCATACCAGTGAACTATTGTACCAACACATTGCTTATTGCAGAACTTTAGATTCAAAGTTATTTAAAGTGCAAGTTGTTCGCACAGTGAAGCCCTGATCCTGTGTTGAGACATCTGGGTGCTATTGAAAGAAAACTAAGAACAAAAGGCTTCAGCCTTCATGATTGCTGACACTGGAAAAAGGCTGGTCTAGATCTATCCTTGTGATGGATCCAGTAACATCCATGCCATTTCCACTCTGTTTAATCAGATAAATTGTGCATGTGTTCAAATTTTTAAAATTTATTTTTTGCCTGCTAAAGATAGTTGGTGCAGAAGAGTAACTATATCTTATTCAGGACTTAAATGGAAAATAAATGTACACCTTTTTTAAACTACAACTTAGGATACATACATTTGGGAATGATGTGTTATATTTTATAAACACGCTGTTATTTGCAAATGTGAGACTTAATATGCCTGGAATATGCTTTGCATTTAACTCGCAAGAATCAGTTCAAAGATGTTAACTTCAGCGTCTGGGTTTGGCTTTGAATGCAATATTTGTCAAGAAAAGTTTCCAAAAAATGGAAGGGGACGTACTGCTCTGAAAAAATCATTCTTGGCTTTTCTAGCTCCATCTTTTTCTTTCCATGCTTTCCATATTTCCATCATTAGCTTCATGTTGCTAACTTCAACAGGAGACTGATCTGTTAATGTGTAATACCTTTAGAATTATGCGAACAGCATACCAAAAAAATGCGAGAAGTTAAAATACCATAATCTAAGACAGTGGTGTCCAATAGAAATTCGATGCTAACCATACTTGCGGTTTTGAATTTTTCTTATTAGCCACATTATAAAAAAACCACATGCATTAGCCACAATTCAATAGCCTATTAGCCACAAGTGGCTAGTGGTGAACGTATTGGACACTGCTGATCTAAGGTGTAATTTGGAAATAGTTTTTCTTATAGTTTTATCTTCAGAAGCAGCTAACAAGAATTAAATGTTTCATTTCCCTGATTTTATTAAAATCAGGTGTTCCAGTTTTGATACCTTACACAAATTTTTTTGTGTTCGTAATCTTGGTATATTTGATTTGCAATAATTGTAACTTAGTGTAATTCTTCTAAGAGTATAAAAAAACAGCAAAAGATTCTTTCCATAAAACAAAAACTTTAGCTGACCTATGAGCAGCACATCTACTGCCATGTCCCCATAGATCATCAATGATCAGTCCATGCTCATCATTTATTGTTGACGGGAATGTTGCAATGACTTGCTATTTTACATAGCGTGTAAGTAATCTGTAAGGGAAAATTATCTATATTAAAAATGATTAGTGTTTATATGAATGGTGGCTAATAAAGGTATATTGCAAATCTTCCATTTCATCTCGGTTCCACTTTATTTATTTTCTGATAGGTATACAACACTGTCATACAGAGCTCCTGAAATGATCAATCTTTATGGAGGAAAACCAGTTACTACCAAGGCAGATATTTGGGTAAGGAATATAAAAGGTAGTCTAATTATTGTAGAGTTCTGCTTTAAGAGTAAAAAATTGATAAAAGGGAAGATAACGTCTCAGAAAATACAAAGAAAAGGCTCTGGAGTGAGCAAATAAGGTGTGGCTTCTTGCAGCAGAAGTGGTGTGTGGGAAATGGTGATAAAGAAAAATAGCTGTAGAAAATGGGTTTGTCTTTTCCTACAGAAAATTATTGGCATACGTTATGTACTGTAAAAAGGGAATTACTATTTAGATACTTTTTCTTTAACCTAGTAGTGCAAAATGTAGGTAACTTTAGTGTTTTCCCTTGCTCTGACTTCTGTTCATTTAAAAATGGCTTCAATAGAAACCTGTTTTATAGTATGATTTTTAAATAAGGCAGATTGAATAGGAGTCCAGCTCCTATGCATTCAGACATGTCAGTGATGTTTGGTTCAGTGTGAAAAATAAGATTTCTTATCATTAATGATGTATAGTGAATATTTGCAGAGTGCATTAGAGATGGGTGCTATATTTGCTGATTATTATACTATATATAATCAGAATGCAAAGTTCAATCATAGCCAGCTGGACATACTTTACTCCTTGCACTCAAATTAACAATGAGAAAATAAGGTATGTAATACAAAAATAAATGTGTAATAAATGGCTGGCACTGTTTGTTAAAAATTTTTTAATTGCTAAAGAAACAAGGTGGGTGAGATAATCTTTTATTGTAC
Source organism: Dermatemys mawii (assembly GCA_007922305.1). NCBI lineage: Eukaryota > Metazoa > Chordata > Testudines > Dermatemydidae > Dermatemys > Dermatemys mawii. The sequence goes on along the minus strand of ML677375.1, from coordinate 11,173,064 downwards.
TAACCTCTATTGGTGAAAGAGACAAGCTTATGAGCTATGGAGAGCTCTTCAAATCTGGGAAAGATATGCAGAGGCCACAGCTAGCCCAGGTCAGCTGAATTGGGCTGCAGGGCTATACAATTTGCAGTGTAGATATTTGAGCTCAGGCTGGAATCTGGGCCTTGAGATCCTGTGATGCGGGGAGACCCAGCTCTGAGATTTGGTGCTGCGGGTTCTTTATCGCAGTGTGTATCCAGAGCATTGCAGCTAAATACAAGGTGGAAAAGATTTTGTTTAATGTACTTAGTTAATGCACATGCTAAGGGCAAGTCTACACTACAAAATTAAGTCAACCTAAGTTAGGTTGATGTATAGCCACCACAGTAATTACTGGGGCTTTTCAGGTCCACACTATGCCCTCTGGTGGTGTGTGTCCTCATCACGTGTGCTTCCACTGACTTTATTGTGTGTGGCAATGTGGGGAGCTGACCGCTCAAACTGTCAGCCATGCGGGGCTCGGAGCTGCAGCCCCGTACTGCTCAGGGGCGCACGGCCCGATAATGTAAATAGTTTAGCATCTACATGGACGCTGTGTTGCCCTAACTATGTCAACCTAAGCACTACGCCTCTCACAGAGGTGGAGTTATTATGTTCATGTAGTGGGTGACTAGTAGGAGTTAAATTTTAGTGTAGATCCTTTATTTGGTAAGGCAGCTTACCTTGACCTAATTCTGTAGCATAAACCAGGCCTAAGAGACCATTCAAGGAGAAGTGGGCATGTTAGCACCTCTTCAGTCATAGGTCTGTGTGAGTTCGTTTGAGAGTGTAGTGATTTTCTGCTTTCATCCACACATGATGATATCCATATAGGGTATCGTTAAACAATGACAATCCATACTTGATGGGGACCACATCCAGAAAAGGAGGGTTCAGAAAAGATTTTTCAGGCCTTAAAACAACTCCCCAGACATACCAGTCTCATCAACAGAAGCAAGCTCCCCACAGACAAGGACGTATCAGCTCACAGTGGTACTGGCCCTGCCATAACAGATGCAAAACCTGCAGAGTTAACTTTATTAGGATGATGATTACCCACCATAACATACCTTTTAAGATCCATATGTTCTACACATGCCTGTGCAGCAAGGTATACTTCATTCAGTGTACTAAATGCCCCAGTAACATTGGTGTGGGTGAAACCAGACAGTCATTATCTCTCAAATGACTTCTCACAGAACAGTGATAAGACAAAAACATATCATTCGTGGGCCAACGCTGTTCACAAAACAGTCATTCCATATTTTACCTCTCAGTCCTTGTTCTCAAAGAGAACCTGCATAACGCTTTTGAAAGATGAGCCTAGGAGCTTAAATTCATAACCTTGCTAGACGCTAGAAATCAAGGTCTTAATAAAGACGCTGGATTTCAGGCTTATTACAAAAATCTGTAACCCTCTACCCTCCTATTTTTTTGTCCTATGACTGCAGAGGTTCACAGGTTGCTTTACCTTGAATAGCCTCTTATGATATGTGTTAACTGCTTAAGCTAAACAATCTTTTCCACCTTGTACTTAGCTGTGATGCTCTGAATATCTTTCCCAGACTGGAAGAAGAGCTCTGTGTAGTTTAAAAGCCTGTATTCTTCACCAACAGAAGTTAGTTATTACTTCACCCACCTTTTGTGTCCACTATTCTGGGACCAACACTGCTACAACAGCACTTTTAATTACTGAAAATGCTGAAGAAATGAAACAAGGGTAAAACTGATTACTATATGAAATATAACACTTTCATTACCAACTTATGTAATACCTAACGAGAACTTAAGAACTTTTTCAGATTGCTGAGGGAGAACAACTCCATGATTACTTTTCTTCTATATGTCAAACAGATGCATCTTGAGTAGATCACATCAAAAAGTTTATGGGAAAATAACATGAGTTCAAGGGCTCTTATTTGTCAGATTTGACAGTGGTTCTACACATGCAATTTTGCTGTATAAACATATATTCGAACTATTCATTTGAATTAAAAAGTAGATTTTTTTAAAAAAATTCAAAAACAGACAAGTTTCCTCTCTGAATTTCTTTAGCAGTCTTTTTGTTGCTGTCTGGCGTCTAGTTGGCAGGACAAAAAGGACTTGTAGGACTGTAGCATCCCAAGTTATGTCAATGGAGTGTTCACTCAAAATGCTACCATGTTCAATGTCTGTGCAAACATCAGTAGTGACCAGCATTTCAGTTATTTAATAAATCTAGCCTCACTTTTTACACTACTTTATTGCCATCTACGCTTTGCAATTACACTACTTTTTTCTTCTTCCCTTTTTTTTATAGGCACTTGGCTGCTTGCTGTATAAACTTTGTTTCTTCACGCTTCCCTTTGGGGAGAGTCAGGTTGCTATATGTGACGGAAATTTTACCATTCCAGATAATTCCCGATATACACATAATGTACATTGTTTGATAAGTAAGTAGCTATGCAGCACTTAAAATGTTGTGTGAGTTTTAGACCTTACTACTAGTGACCTTCCCTACCTGCAATATGCACTTATAATTAATGTCCTTAAATCAGTAAATTTGAAGGTTTGGTTAAATATAATCTAACTTTTCTTGCCCTGTTACTATTTTTAGACCTTTTGTTCTAAGTTCAGAAGTATCCTTATCTCCACTGTCTGAAAAATCAAAGTAAATCTGTGGTTTTGCTGAGAAGGCAAGGGGGATCATTGCAATGAGGAAATGTTTTGAAAAGGAAAATTGTCTGCTCTGATCAAGAATAAAAAACAGTTTCTGTTTAGTTCTTCAAGTGCTTGCTCATGTCCATTCCATGCAGGCTGAGGTGCTCACTACCTGCATCGGTGTTGGAAGCTTTCCCCGCTGTGGTATCCATAGGGGCTGGCTCTGGTGCCCTCTGAAGTCACCTGCATATGTACCAGTATAAGGGGTGCCCCCTTGCCCTTCGGTTCCTTCTTACCACCAGCGACTGTGCTGAAACACTTCTCTTGCCTTAGCAAGAGGCCCTGACCAGTGGTGGTTCTAGTTTTTTCTTGTATGTACCTGTAAATAGTGGTAATTTTAGCAGTTTTCAGCACTTCTTAGTGGTTAAGTGTAGTATAGCTAGTCTCCGGAAGGACTTGGTCTAGGGACGGGGCATGCCCTGGTCTCCAGGCTGTAAGCCGTGCATGCGGAATAAGAATCCTATGCCAATCAGCAATCCATGAATCCATTAGGTAATATCAAATATTAATTTTTTTCTTTGAAAAGGCATCCCTGTCTGAGATCTTTCACCTTCCTCAAGACCTTCCCTACAGATCTCCTCACTTGTGTACAGCTTCTCTTCTCCTCCTTTCTGAAAACTTAAATTGAGGACAAAAAAGAAAAAGAAAAAAAAGGAAAAAATGGTTTTTAATAGGACAACTAACTATATCTGTAAAACTTTCAATATTGGTTATGGTGTAAGAACCTAAGTAATATATAGTGTCTTCAGGAAAGCTAGTTTACTGTGGCAGTCTCTTTTTTTTTAAAAAAAAATAATCAGTTTTGAGCTACTACCGCCTTGTGAGGAATTGAGAGTTTACTCCTGAGCTAACTTAAAAAGACAGAACCGCAGATAGGCTGGAAAAAAACTTATATCCTGAAAGGATACTTATGCAATATTTGCAAGGATACTTTTGCAGCAAGGTGCAAGAGATTCATTTCTTTTTAAAAAGAGTGTTTGTAGAACACACTGGTTTATACTAAAATTCTGCAGATACCCATAAAACCATACTGAGAGAGAGCACAGAATTTCCCCTGCACTTCCTTGCAGTGTTCCCAAAGTTAGCCCTATATTGCTCTAATTAATTTAGTGAAGAAGCTACCCTGGACAAAAAAACAAACAGCATTTTAAAATTCTGGGGAAAAAAAATCTCGTTTAAATTCTAGATGACATAACTTCAGAGTAATTATTATTTGTGTACTTGAAATGTACATCTACACACACACTTTAAGAATAAAAACAGTGCTGCCTTCTTTGTAGAGAAAGTTAGAAAATGTTGTACATCAAGACCAGTCTTACATTTCTGTTGATTTACTTTTCTCCTGGGAGAAAGCAAATCAAACAAAAAGTAGGAACAAAACTCTCATCAGAACTAACTTCAGAAACCTGGCTGAGCACACCAGAGATGAGGAAAAATCTCTCACTTGAAAGTTACATTTAGTTTGATGCGATCACTCTTTCACATCAGATCTGTTTAGTTCTTTATTATGATGTTCCTCGATTGCTAGAATCAATGTTGCCATGTTTCAGTTGGTTTCCGGTTGCTAGTAAAGTTTGGACTGATGCAAATTATACTTTTAAAGATTCTTGAAATTCTCTTGCTATAAACTTCTTGTTCAGAATCTAAGAAAGGTTTTTCTATTTTTATAATTGTTTCTGTATTTGGCAACTTGTTAAATGCTGAGCTCAGTATACTGATTTCACTGGCAAATTCCTGATCAATGTGTACTTTAGTAGACTGTAATTTGTTCTGTAGTTTTGGTTCACACAAGACTACATGTGATTTTTGTCATGTATTTAGCAGGACACTAAAATCCAGGATGAGTCCAAATTTGCCTCCAAATCCTTCAGAGCCCTAGGCATCTATCTATCTATCTTAACCTCCTGTTTGTCAAAAGCTTTGTTGTGACATATCTCTTTGAGGAGAGCTGCACACAGTTTTTCCTAGCTGCAGCATGTTGCTTCTGTTAGCTAGGGGAACTTAATCGAATAGCAGTCCTAATTGCGCCCCTCTTCCCCCCACTACTTGAAATGCCTGAAACTGTTATTTCTGAGGAGCTTCTAATGCCATCGTTTCCAGCAAGTTTGCACCAGGCTAGAATCATGCTGGCGGTGACATTGCAACTTTTCCATCCAATCTGATACCCTTCTTGCTTAATTTATTTATTATCTTTTTTAAATGGTATTTCCCCAGCCTTTTTGACTAAGCTCTTTGATTATTGCAAACATGTGAAATGAAGCTAGACCTTCTTTTTAGGGTGAAATTTGCTAATATTTTACTACAATTGTGTCCAATTTCTTAATGTATTTCAGAATAGTCAGAGGTCTACAGATCAATGTTTTGGGGCTGATTCTCTGTACTGTTCTCTTCGCATTGTTCAGGATTTACCCTGATGTAGGGAAGTCTGCTAGCTCTACACCTGCGCATAGCTACTGGCAAGGGGGCATGTGAGAAATTGAGGTGAATGCAAGTGTTGCAATGAACGCTTGGGGTGCCCAGTTGTAATAATGTCCATTGGGGACCACAGCCAGCGAACATAGGTTGAGGCATTTCCCAGGGCAAAGAATTGGGCAACTGCAGCAGTGTGTTGTTTCTCAACTTCTCCTGGCCTGACCTGCATGGAAGAGAAGAGTGGTGTTTTACTTAAGCTCAGGCAGAGCCAGTGAAGCTCTTATACTGCCCTTTCTGAGGCTTCCACAGGGAAGCAGACAGTGGAGCAGCCAGAATTTCTCTCACCTCAGTGACATGATGAAGGAGTTAGAACTGCGGCAGGGAAGGGACAGCAGCAGCTCAGAGCACTCCCACCTCAGAGCTGTTATAAGGGAAGTAGCACGAGACAGTGCCCCTTGCTTCCTCTCTGAAGTGATGGCATTTTAAAAAATGAACACTTCATTTTTTAAAATGCCACTTCTTTAGGAACACATTTTTCACGTGTAGTCAAATATTATTTTTTTTCATTGTCGTCACCCTCAAGGCCAACAACTGGTGCTTAGGTCAGAGATGGGACACGACTAGCTTAGTGTCTTATAAATATCACTAAATACAAAATCACGCTTATAAATTTGTCTGGTTATTCTTCGTGATTTTCATTTTCAATAGCAAATTGAAGGTAGTTAAAAGTGAAGGATGCAGCGTGTAAGATTTCAGGCATGGCTAGACTTACAGAATGAAATTTTAAAAACCAATTACTGTGCAGTGTAAGAGCCATAGTTTTACACATAACTCTTTGGCTTCCAAGCTGCATTTCTTTGTAGTGTATAAAAGGTAAGCTTTTGTGCAATTATGGAAAGGTTTGCTTGCTCATGTTTTTTCTCTTAATCAAATAAGTGATTTACTTTTAAAATCTCAAAATACTTAAGTATTTTGTACTCAAAATACTTTCTCGTTCTGTGTAGAACACTTGGGAAGATTGAAATTGAACTTTTACGGAAATGTTTTTCCTTCATATGTGAACTTTTCTTTGCTTAAAAATGTAGGATGGATGGATGCTTAATTCTCCAGTGCATTAGGTGTTTCCATATTTATATTTATTCTATTGAATGCATTGCATTCAAAACCAGTTAGTTACATGCCATTACTCTCTATAAGGAACCTAACTATTTGTGGTAGATTACTGATCAAATCTATGGTTCTCAAACTTCATTTCACCATGACCCCCACTTCTGACAACAAAAATTACTACATGACCCCATGACGGGGGACTGAAGCCTAAGCCCCGCTGTCCTGGGCAGGGAGGCTGAAGGCCAAAGGCTTCAGCACTGGGTCGGGGGGGCCTGTAACTTGAGCCCCACTCCCAAGGGCTGACGTTGAAGCCTTACCTCTGCTGCCCAAGGTTGAAGTTCTGAGGCTTGGGCTTGGGCTGTAAGCCCCAGTAAATCTTAACGCCGGCCATGGTGACCCCATTAAACTGGGGTGGTGACCTACTTTGGGGTCCTGACCCACAGTTTGAGAACCACTGGATTAAATTGAGTATACTTCACAATGAATTATTGGTTTACACTAAGTTGTTTGTTTTTAATAATGCTGTTTCTGTAACTGATGCATGGATTGGTGTTGGTCTAAAATCCACTTTGTTTTTTTTTTTTTTAAATTAGTCTGCATCTAATCATTTTAACATTAGCCCGGGGACCGCACTGGGGTGGGGAAATTGCTTGCAGGGCCATGTCTGTAGGGGCTCGGGGCAAGGGGTTGGGGCACAGGAGGGGTATGGGGTATATGAGGGGGCTCAGGGTAGGGGGTTGGGATGCAGGGTGCGGCAGGGGGCTCGAGGTTGTAGTGAGGGGTGTGGCAGGGGACTCAGCACAGGGTTGGAGTGTGGGGTGCAGCAGGGGACTCGGAGCGCAGGTTCAGGGCACGGGGTTGGGGCGCAGGGTTTGGCAGGAGGCTCAGGGCAGGGGGTTGAGGTACGTTATGTGGGCTCTGGCCTGGCGCCGGTTATCTGGAGTGGCTCCAGGGTGGCAGTGGGACCAGGGCAGGCTTCCTACGTGCCTGCCCTGGCCTTGGCCACTCTGCTCCAGGAAGCAGCCGACAGGCCGCACATCCCTGCCAATACTAGAGGGACAGGGAGCAGAAGGCTCCATATGCTGCTCTTGCCTGTGATACCTCCCCCGAAGCTCTTGTTGGCCGTGGTTCCCCATTCCCGGCCAATGGGAGCTTCAGGGGAGGTACCCACAGGCAAGAACAGCTCATGGAGCCCTCTACTCCCTCTCCCCCAGGGGCTGCAGGGACTTGCTGCTGCCGCTTTCCAGAGCAGGGCCTGCAGCACCATGGCAGTGGCAAATCTGCAGGCTGGATACAGTCCGTGGGCTGTAGTTAGCCCACCCCAATATAGAATAATATACTCATAAAATGCCTGGCACGGTGTCAGTTCAGAAAACATAACTTGTGTTCAGAGATGGAACTTGGTTATGGTGTGTGTGTGTGTGTGTGTGTGGTTTTTTGCATGATCCTCTAAATTTTTTTTTTTTTTTTTAAATCACCGAGTCCAAATGCGGTGACATTTACACATCAGCCCAGCTGTGATGTCTTTAGTTGACACACTGTTTTACAACTGTGTCTCAGAAAATGCTTTTCAAGAAGGCTGGTACTCCTGAGTTGTTTTTATTCTCATAATGGAGAAGAAGGTTTTTGAAGACTTAACTCTGATCTAACTGGTGGAGAGACTCGGTTTTCCTAAAATAGACTACTTTTTAAAAACTTATTAGTGTAGCTATTTGCAGTTTGTTTTATAGGATTCCTAGCAGTCCTTACAAATCTGCTGTTTAATTGATTCAGTTGAGCTTCAGGACTGGTAATGCAAATTTTCTACTCTTCCATTCAATGAAAAAAGTAAAACATACAGTATAAATTGCATACTCTTGGTAAGAGACACCATTCTAATTCATACTTGTCTGAAAAGTATAAACCACTTTTTGAAATTCTAAATTTGAGTAAATTCTTAATCAGTTAGTAAATACTCTCATTTATAGTATGTCGTAGGCAAGTTTTTTAACTGCTAGTAGGGAAGTTTTTAATCTATCCACTTTTACAGGGTACATGCTTGAACCAGATCAAGAACGGAGACCAGATATCTTTCAAGTATCTTATTTTGCCTTTAAACTTGCCAAAAAGGAATGTCCATTGTCCAACATAAATGTAAGTAGTCTTGTATTTTTCACATCTTTTGATAGATTTAGTAAGTGTTCCTCAATATTGTCAAAAGGAGTTATCACTTCTATATCAAATCAAGTGAGAACATGTCTAATGTTAACTTTTTTCTTTATAAAAGTCTGTGCTGAAAGTTCTGGGTCCGATAAATTTCAAATAGATTTTGTTGACAGAATTTTTAGCTTTTTAAACTAAAACAAAAAGGAAAACTGCTTTAGAATCTTCTGGATAGCACTATTAAATAAAGACAGAAGGAAAATAGCTTCTGATACATCCTGATAAGCTATATCAAAGTGAAATGTTACTTTCAGTGAACTGTACTATTTGGCTAGGTCTCTGAGTTTATATAAAATACATCTTAAATTGTTCCTGCTCTGTCGATTTTTCTTGCAGTAAGTTCAAATTTGAGAGTTACTACATGAAGTTAATGAGGCCAAAAGGAACTGATAATTTTGAACAGAACTTTGTATTAACTTTGTATTAGCCATCCTTAGCCATTTCCAGCCTTGGCAGAATCTTACCTACCTACAAGGGAAAATGGAATAACCTGAGATTTTCTCTTCTGCCCCCTTCACCTTATTGATAGATTTCTCTAGCATTTGGGGGAAAGATACAAAAATCTCTAATTCCCAGATATAAACTACATTTCAGATGGAGTTAAGGTTGAGAGGATGTAACTAATAATGTTATAAGGACATAATAATTATTTCAAAACCAAGCATTCTTCTTGAAGTTGTGTCCATATTGGTGCTCTGCTTCAGTTGCGCATATGCCTCTTGAGCCCTTTGATCAGAGATTTTTCCACTAAATGTGCCTGTTTGGCCTGAGTATGTGCCCTGTACCTTCTCATGCCAGATTTCAAGGCTATATAGAGATGCTTAAGTGAATCAACCCTTGGTTCCTTTTTTACTCACTCAGCTGGAGAGGGAGCTCTAGTGTTCCTGCCTGGAGCGTGCCTTGGCTATTGTGTATTTTTCTTATAGTTGCTTGATAAGGTAGATTACTATAGTTAGCTGTTAGTAGAAGAACTTGGATGACTGGCTACTCAAGGGCTATTCTTATGAAGCTGTGCTGTCTTCCACCCAGACAACCCGTGCTTTGTTCCAAGAATTGGGTCTTCAGCTGAAAGTAAGGAAATTCATGTTAACCTTCATAAAGAAGATACAGTATAAACTATAAACTATGAAGGGGGTTAGATGAACTCATTGACAGCCAGAGCCTCCCTTCCCTTAGACAGGTTCACAACCTTATCAAGTTTGGTATAGACAATTCAGGGAAGTCCTTGAACTACGATAGGGACATACATACTTCGCTAGTCTCCACTGCTTTCAAGGCTGGCTCAGAGTGACCTGTTTTCTAGGCAAACATACCATGGACAAAAGTGATGGTTCCACTACAATTGGTGGAAAAATCAACTCAACATCTTGAGCATGGGCATTCCCTTCTGTTGCCCAACTCCATCACTAACTTTAACAGAGGCATCGCTGTTGAGATAGGGAACTCATCTCAATGCTCTCCTGACTCAGAGCAGATGGACAACTCAGGAAACCAATCTCCATAACAATGTGTTTGAGTTCAGGAATGTCTGCCTCCATTTCCTGCCTCTCAGAGCCAAATCAGTTGGGTCATGATGAACAGTGTGTCCTGCATGGTCTATATCCGCATAATATGGAAATGGTGCATAGCTCTTCAGATTTAAATTTTGGTGGTCTACCTCCTGGGCATTCAGAACACCACAGCCAACGTTTTCAGCAGATGCTTGGCACAGAACTATGAATAGAAACTAGACTTGCAAGTCCTCCAAAACATATTCCCAGGATAGGGTCTGCCGACAGATTTCTTTACCACCTTTGGGAAAAGTGCCCTCTCTTCTGCTCATGAGGAGGGCTGAGCCACCATTTCTTTTTGGGAGCTGGGGGAGCACTTCCTTCCTTTCTAAAGGAATAGTGTCAAATTTTATCCAAATGTAGGTTTTGTGTTTCTTTTTTTAAAAAAAAACTTTTATAAAGCATATGGCAAAAATAAATGTTTCCATGAATGTGTTTGAAAATTCTGAAGGAAACATTTTAAAACAAATATTCTCTGCATTCTGTGCAACCCAAGCATTACAGCATTGTGCTAATATGTGAGAGCCTGAAAGTTAAACTGACTTAGCTGACTTCTATTCAAGATGAGAAAGCAAAAAACAGTCTATATAACGGTCATTTTTTAAAATGACAATTAATAATCTCTGTGATGGGTTCTGCCCGAGGTTTCACCTGGAACTGGGGTCCAGTGAGCTCCTAACCCACTAGCCTGGGGTCCCTCTCACATTGTAATGCTATGACAAGCTGCAAACCCCTTCAGTCTGCACTTTCACCAGCATTCATACAAGTAGGGATATACCCAACTGCAGTTACATGCATGCTGTCTGCCAGCCCCTGCATAGGAAGGCTACAGCCAAGGCAACTCCCAGTTCCCCAGGCATGCACCCCTTCTGGCGTGTATACCCAAAATTATACAGTCTTGTGCTGTACAGGGAACTCTACAGTGTAAAGTCCCCCACTCCCCGCAATGTGGAGAGAAATATGCCTTTGCCCTTTGAGCTATGATTCCCATACACTCTAAATTAGTGGTTAAAATAAAGGCAAAAACAAGTTTATTAACTACAAAGGATAGATTTTTAAGTGATTGTAAGGGATAGCAAACAGATCAAAGCAGATTACCTGGCAAATAAAAAAACCAAAAACCAAGCTTAATATACTAGATAGGGTGACACACTGCTAATTCATATCCAGCCTAAGAGATGATACACACAGGCTGCAGATTCTTAAGGGGCAAGCTGCACTTGCTTTACAGCTTGGAATCTGCAGGTGTTTCATTCACAGGCTAGAAATCCCTTTAGCCTGGATCCAGCACTTCCCCCAGTTCAATCTTTGTTCCTCAGGTGTTTCCAGGAGTCATCTTGTGTGGGGAGCGAAGAACCACAGATGTCACTCCCTGCCTTATATAGCTTTTGCATGTGGTGGGAACCCTTTGTTTCAAAGCTTGGTTCCCAAACCAGTCTATGGAAAAATACTGACATCCCAAGATGGAGTCCATTATCATGTGGTCTGATCACATGTCCTTGTAGAGTCATCATAGCCGTTACTTACAGGCCATTTGGAGCATTCACAGGAAGGCTCACCAGGTTGGAGATAAGTTTCTCCTAAGCCCCATTGTTTTTTCCTAATTGCCCTGAATAGGCCCTTCTCCAGCCATTGTCTAGAAGACTGAAAGCATCTTGTCTAGTGGGAATTTCAAATGTAGGTACACCTGGCTAATAGATATAGTCAATATTCATAACTTCAGATAACAAATGATACATGCATACGAATGATAATCAGCAGATCATAACTTTTCCAATGACACTTCACATGACTAATGTGCAAAATATATCATAATTATGCCATAAAGCTATCATCACATCACTGTGAAGAATATGCGGTGCAATGTCACAATCTCTTTATAACATAGGTAAGGAAACGTTTTTAATACATTTAATCTGACAATGTGTGTTTAACCACAGTGTTGAGCCAAAGCATTGTCTGATGCTTTATTTATAAATTAGGCTCCTCCAGGAAGCCACAGTATTCCGCTTCAATTTGTAACAACTTTCAGGATTTTATATTTTAATTCACATGTGTTTTTTCCAAAGAATTCTCCTGTCCCTTCAATTCTTCCTGAACCCATGACAGCTAGTGAGGCAGCTGCTAGAAAAAGCCAAATAAAAGCCAGGTGAGCAAAATAATATAGAACTTTGTGGATTCTGATGTAGATATCTTATAGCAATTTTATACACCTGCAGTTTTCTTGTATGTTTACTTAATATGCTAAAACTCACCTTGATACCCGGGACGTGTGTATGAATTTTTTTTAAAGTCAATGTTTTTAGCAGTCTGAGATGGTTATTTTAATAGATAAGCCCTAAGTAAACGTTTGCAGGCAGCTCAGTATTTGAAATGTATCTGAGTTTACCTCTCAAAAACCAGTTGTCCTGCATCTAACTGTACAATGAACCCATTAAGAGACAATCTGCTGACATTTTGCTCATCAGCTAGGATCTCTGTTTTTGAATGCAAATGCCCTTGTCTTCATTCACTTTGTTGATCCAATATTAACATGAATGAAGTATTCAGTAAAAGATAGTTATTGGTTAAAAATGGAAAACATACAAAGTGTAAACAACTTGTTAATACCTTTAGCCAACTAATTTTTATGCCAACATCCCTGACTGAATCTTAAGGGGACTGCAAAGGGGAAAAAAGGGTTTTAGTCTCTTGCTTCTTTATAACAACAAAAAAAAACTTTTAAGATTTTGTTTTTGTACCTTAAAATATCAGGAATTCCAAGTATTGCCTTCTCTTTTTTTTTTTTTTTTTTTTTTTTATTTTTCTTTTTCCCCCCCTTTCCCCTGGAGAATTTTTTTAGTAATACAGTGCACTGGAATGGGAGCTTTTGTTGAAGGAATGGGGATTTGAATGTTCAACAGAGAATTTGTCCCAACAAACGTTAACAAGCAAGAAACCAAATTCAGTGTTTGTCTGATTAAAAATCCCTTCTGTTCTCAATTGCTCATATTTCACTTCATTGGTATTTGTGATGACATACGTTGTCTTCAAAAGAGTAACAAGTTAAAGAAGCCCTGAATTGTTAATGTGTTTTTTAAAAAAGGCAAAAGCCTCTTTTGAAGAAGAAAAATCTGTTCACAAAACAGGTCTCTCTCCTCGAGAAGCAAAAAGGTCACAAATTCGGTTGTTCTTCCTGTGTAGGTCACATGTACATCGGTTACAGAAATATTTTCTAAAGGCATGTGTGCATTTTTCACCTGCCTCCCTGCTTCCAAACTGAAGCTCTATGTCCCAGGGACCAGCTTTTGAGAATATTTTATGATGAAAAAATGTCTCTAACATTGGTTTCTTTTGACAGATTAATGATGGGGCAAATATTGATAGGATAACTTTTCAAAAGCTGCTAGTTGACTTGACTTAGCCTCCTGTATGCCTAAGTAGCTTTTAAAATGAGGTTAAGGCTCCCTCCTAAGTCAGTTTGGCACTTTTGGAAAATTTTACTCGTGCTGTGGCAGAATATTGCATTGCTATAAATGCTATATAATTCCCTAATAGTGAAATAGAACTGGAAATGACTGACACACTACAAGCTGTAGATTTTTGACCATGAGAAGAGAAGAACAGATTCTTGCTTTTGAAAAAATCTTTTATCTCCTACTCTTTCTATATCGCAGTGTTGAGTTTCTGGAATATTCTGTAGATGATCATCTTGGTGCAATCCCAGTACTTTGCTCAAACTCTTAAACAGTTGCATTCTGTCATTAAGCTATGATCAATGTATGTCTCAAGGAAAAACAGAACATTCTTCCGAAGCGCAAGTGAATATTAATGATCAGTTACCTTGGTCTCCTTGGAAATGTTGTTGCATGGGCCCCCTTTTGTGGTATCTATGGTCATTTTGAGAGTTTATATGAATTAGTAGGCAGGTCTTTATGCTTGTGCTCCAAAAGTAAGATCAGAAGTTTTTCAATGTCTTCAATATTTTTAGAAATCAAAATGTAAAGGCATGCAAAATGGGGCTAAGATATTACCCTTAAGCCCATCTTCTAATTGTTTAGTATCTCGAATAAAGCTGAATAGTTATATACATTGAAATGTCTTTTCTGGAAAATTTTTCATTATAGAATAACAGATGCTGTTGGACCAACAGAAACCTCAATTGCACCACGTCAAAGACCAAAGGCCAATTCAGCCCCTGCCATTTCTAATGTGCTTACTATCCAGAGCTCAGCAACACCAGTAAAAGTATCAGTTCTTGGTGAATTTGGTGACGGTGTGCAAAAAGGTAATTCACTTATGTTGAAGGACTTAAATATTAACCCTCTCTCTCCCAAAGGGCCTGGGTGTGGAGAAGGTTTGTTCTATTTTTCCATTGTTTTCAATGTTAGAAATCCAAAGTCTGTGAGAGTCACTTTGAACCCAGAGATAGCTGTTGTGATCAGTGTCCTGGAGGTCTGAGCCATCTGAGTAGCCCTAATGGCCTTCCTACCTTTTCTTCAAAACTCCACAGTACATATCCTGACAAATAGCATCTCCCCAACATAACAATCAAGAAAGCACATGTTCACCTCTCCTCTGCCAGGATTGGAAGCTGTCAAGCTCTAGATGTTGTGCCATCAACGACCAGATAACTCAGATGGCAGAAACAACCTGGCAGACGTCCTGAGTGGACAGTTGGTTGCCACTCGTCAGTGATGTTTTCATAGATCCATCACAGAGATGAGATTTGGGGACCCTAGTGATAGACTTAATCGCCACTGATGTCAACACCAAGGGCCAGAACTTTTGTTCCAGAGCAGGGGTGGGCAAACTTTTCAGCCTGAGGGCCACATCGGGTTTGCGAAATTATATCAAGGGCTGGGTAGGGAAGGCCCTGCCCCCAATCCAGCCCCCTCCCACTTCCTGCCCCGTGAGAATCCCTGACCCATCCAACCCCCCAACCTTGTCCCCTGTGTGCCTCTTCCACAGACCCCTAATCGCCCCCCAGGACCCGACTCCCCACCCAATTCTCCTGCTCCCTGTCGCCTGACTGCCACAACCCCTATCCACCTTCCCACTCCTAACCACCCCAGAATCTCACCCCAACCAACCAACCCACCCTACTCTGTGATTGCCCCCTCCAAAGCCCCCACCACCACCCTGGAACCTCCCCCATTCCCCCTTACCATAGCTGCTGTAGGGGTGGAGTGGGAGCATGCAGCCCTGGCCCCCAGAGCTCTGCCTGCGCAGGGTGGCTCCGGGGGAGAAGGGGAGTGCGCAGACCCGGCTCCCAGAGCTCTGCCTGTGTGGCATGGCTCCAGGAGAGGGGACAGTGGGCAGCCCCGGCCCCCCAGAGCACTCCCCATGCGGCGCGGCTCCGGGGTAGGGGCCAGCGTGCAGCCCCGAGCCACCCAGAGCGCTCCCCATGCGGCTCCGGGGGAGGGGCCAGTGTGCAGCCCCGGGCCCCCAGAGCGCTGCCCCTGCGGCGTGGCTCCAGGGGAGGGGCCAGCGGGCAGCCCTGGCCCCCGGAGCGCTGCCCCTGTGGCGTGGCTCCGGAGGGGGGCACAGAAACACACATTCATTTAAGCAGGACACGTTCTTGTTGCAAATAGCCCAGCATGGTCTGGACCTCATCCAGGCCCCTGTACTGAAGAGCCTCAACTACTTACTGCACTTAAAACAGTCTGGCCTTTTATTCATCTCTGAGACCCACCTAGTAGCAACTAGGTTTGCATCTGCCTGTATGGTATTGCTTAGTCTTGTCACCCCCAAAGGGATATTACACCCCCAACCCCTCATACCCCCCGCAGGTCAGAGAACCTCCTGCTGCCTGGGACTTCAGTTTAATCTTCCTAAGGCTTGTGGAGCCTGCATTCAAACTTATTACACCACCCAGGTTTTTGTTGTTCTGTTACCTCCAGTAAAGGGAACAGAAATTACCTGAAACTACTGCAGTGTGGGAATCTCCAGTAGGTGTAGACCCAGCATATGTTACTCCTTCACCACCGTTTCTACAGACTGTGATGCAGAGGGCATATTGCAGGAAGTGTAATTGCCGGGATCTCCCTAATGTCCTCAGCTGCAAAGACTGAAGCAAAGAATTCATTTAGTTTCTCCACAATAACTTTATCGTCTTTAAGTACTCTTGTATTTCGATTGTCCAGGGGCCCCACTGGTTGTTTAGCAGGTTTCCTGCTTCTGATGTACTTAAACATTGTGGTGTTGCCTTTTGGGTTTTTGGCTAGCTGTTCTTCAAACTCCTTTTTGGCTTTTCCTAGTACATTTTTATACTTACCTCACTAAGATTTGACTTCCACTTTTTAAAAGGTGCCTTTTTATCTCTCACTGCTTCTTTTACATGGTTCTTAAGCCACAGTGACTTTTTTAGTTTTTACTGTGTTATTTAATTTGGGGTATACGTTTAAGTTGGGCCTCTATTATGGTGTCTTTGAAAAGTGTCCGTGCAGCTTGCAGGAATTTCACTTCAATCACTGTACCTTTTAATTTCTGTTTAACTAGCCCCCTCATTTTTGCATAGTTCCCCTTTCTGAAGTTAAATACCATAGTGTTGACCTGTTGAGATGTTCTTCCCACCACAGGAATGT
Organism: Dermatemys mawii; assembly: GCA_007922305.1. Taxonomy (NCBI): domain Eukaryota; kingdom Metazoa; phylum Chordata; order Testudines; family Dermatemydidae; genus Dermatemys; species Dermatemys mawii. The sequence goes on along the minus strand of ML677375.1, from coordinate 11,156,509 downwards.
TAAATGTTGTTATCTTATGGTCACTATTTCCAAGTGGTCCTGTTATAGTTACCTCTTGGACCAGATCCTGCGCTGCACTCAGGACTAAATCAAGATTTGCCTTTCCCCTTTTGGGTTCCTGTATCAGCTGCTCCAAGAAGCAGTCATTTAAAGTATCGAGAAATTTTGTGTCTGCATTTTGTCTTGAGGTGACATGCACCCAGTCAGTTTGGAGAGAATTGAAATCCCCCACTATTATTGAGTTCTTCGTTTTGATAGCCTCTCTAATCTCCCTTAGCATTTCAGCATCACTGTCCTGGTCAGGTGGTCGATAAGAGATTCCTACTGTTATATTCTTATTAGAGCATGGAATTACTTTCTATACAGATTCTATGGAACATGTGGATTCATTTTAAGATTTTTACTTCATTTGATTCTACATTTTTCTTTCACATATAGTGCCACTCTCTCCCCTTCTTCTCCCCTCCACCCCTGCCACCTCCCACCCCCACGACATATTCTGTCCTTCTGATATACTTTGTACCCTGGAATGATTGTGTCCCATTGATTGTCCTCACTCCACCAGGTTTCTGTGATGCCTATTATGTCAATATCCTTCTTTAACAGGAGGCACTCTAGTTCACCCATCTTATTATTTAGACTTCTAGCATGTGTACAAGCACTTTATAAACTTGTCGTTGTTTATTTGTCTGCACCAAGGTACATTCACTATATTAAAGTCAAGGATACAAATGGAATAAAGGGAATTGTCTATTTCAATTTCAAGTTCCCACTCACTGGAATGTTTTGGGACCTCTGAGCGTTCTCAGTAGAGAAGAGCCCTTGAAACAGCTGACAAAGGCCATAGAGTCAAAACATAAGAGCAAAGGGAGTTTCTCACTTGACTCAGGCTGGAGGCATGAAATCTTAGAGTGAGAATTCTGCAAGATATCTTCAGAGAAATAAAATTTACCTTGCAAGTCTACTTCTCTAAGGTTTCCATTTCCCAAACTGATCAAGGAAACTCTAAGGGCTGATCTTCACTAGGGCTGGCTTAATAACGTAGCTGAAGTCGGCGTCTCTACAGCCGACTTACCTGCCGTCCACACGGCGGCGGTGGTGGCGGTCGGCGGCGCGCTCCCCCGTCGACTCCAGCTTATGCCTTTTGGCGAGCTGGAGTTCCGGAGTCGACGGGGGCAGCGCTGGCGATTGATTTATCGTGTCTTGATGAGACATGATAAATCGATCGCCAAAAGACCAATTGCTGCGGCGCGTAGTGAAGACAAGCCCTTAGAGCAGGTCTATGTTACACACTTGAATTAGCGAAGACTTCTGGTGAAGACATTGTAAGGTGACAGAGGCCAGAGCTGTATCAGCAGAAGACGACCTCTAGCCAACATAGTGTTGTCTACCTGTGGGGCTAGGGTCCATATGATCTGGATTTTTCACATCCTTGAGTGATGTAGTAATACCACAGTAACTGTATACTCGGATTTACAAAACAGTTTGTTTGCAGTAAGAGTGTTAAAATAAAAATGTGACTGTTACTGATAATTCTGCCAATAGACTTCAGAAATACATGAGTTAAAAAAATCTTTAAAATGTTATAGGTACCATAAGACCAGGAAATGGACAAGAGATCTTGTCTCAAGGGACCAATCAGCATCCTCCACAACAAAATAGAGTACTGCAGCAACTGCAGCAGGGGGACTGGAGGTTACAGCAACTGCATCACTTACATCAGCAACAGCAGCAGCAACAATTACTTCAGGATGCTTACATGCAACAGGTATAGGTTTATTTTACTAAAGGAAAATGCCATGTTTAAAAATAATTAAATGTGAATAAGCCCACTTTTTAAAGTCTATATTTCAATTACACATGAAAATGTAAACTTTTCTACTGCTATGGGTTCTAACTTTTTCAGGCTGAGAGCAAAGTGGTCTGTTTTATTTCCCCTTTGCCCTACAGCTGTTGCATAACATTCTTTTTATAGTTAAATTCTGCATGCTAACCAGTTGCTATATCTTCCGGCTGCTTGAACTTGGATCCTAACTGGATTTTGACTTAGCTCTAGATGATGTAGGTGATGTGTTGTGTGAGAGACCCTGGCATTCCAACAATTTAGCAAAACAAATGATGCTGACAATGATTGTCAGCAATAGGTTGTTCTCTACAGATGCCATCTGTGTAATATTCTCATTCTCCGGTTTTGCCTAGTCTGTTTAAAATTTCCATAGCTGTTGAGGTTTTTCTGAACCTGGAGGGGAGCAGCAGTGAGAGCAGAAGACAGATCCCCTTCTTGTTGGATCCCCCTGTAAATGTTATTTTGCAAACATTATGATACTTTTTTTGACCATGGTCAGCAAAGGTGCTCCCTTTTGGTGATTTGTGATTCTGCATTGCTCCAGCTCTTTTGTTGACACTGTGTATCCTTAGAAAGCTTACTTAAACTTGTCTTCTGGTGAATATGTCTGTCTAAATTTCGTAAGGATCATTTTACTTACCCTGTGAGGTGCCTAAAACACACTTGAGGGTGAGTGATAGAATAAATAACCCTCAGAGAGAGAATCTAAAAGAGCAAACAGGTTTGTCAAATCCTGTGGGTCCATAATGCATCATTTTTCCCACCCACAGAACTCTGTTTTTTAAGGTAGAACATTAGAACATTGAGCTTTCATTTAGATGTTCACTTGCAAAATAGACTAAATACTGGCCCAGTTTTTATATCTTGTAGTCCCAGAATGTGTTTTAAAATTGTTGATAGTGTTTTTTACTCTTATTTAACTATGGCTCTTCTTTACTGAAAATGCTGCTGATGTATATAAATGCATTTTTTTAAAGAAGCTGTTTAAAATCATTACTCATTGAGTTGTTTTGGTTAATCTTTTCAGAAATATCTCTTTCTTTCTAAATGTAGTATCAACAAGCAATGCACCAGCAAATGGTCCAACAGCAGCTTATGATGCAATCTATGTACCAACAGCAACCTTCCCCATCCCAGTATCCTGCCATGGTATGTTGCCTGTAGATACTAATATTTTCTTTGATTAGTTGGTATGCTATAAAGATTAATTGCGATGTATAGTAGTCTTAATAGATATCTGAGCTGCAATACACCTCTTAAATATTGGGCAGTGAATCATCTAATTTGTTTCCCAACATGCTACAGCTTTCAGCGCTAACAATATAGAACATGCTGACATGTTTCTTGTTCATATCTGTTAGCTGATTTTATAATGAGCACAATTTAAAGAATGTGTAGATTTGTTTTAATACTGGGTTACAATTAATGCACACTCTCTGAAACACTGCTGATTTACTAGCCTGAGAGATATTTGGTTGTTACAAGAAAGTAGGCAGATGTTCAGCATTTAAAGGTTGGCAGAAAATTAAAGCACTGTAAAATCCAATATTTGAAATAAACTTTTCAGGCCAAGACTTTCAAAAGTGGTTGCTTAAAAATGAGTTCTTAAGTGCCCTGAATATTTCAAGCGCTGAATATCCAGCAGTTCCCTTTCAGGCCCCATTGTACTGGTACTTATCATAATTGTACACACAATTGGCTAACAGTACACATAGCTTCTGCAGTTGTATGCAGTCATATTAACTGAACACTCATTTTGAACATAATTATGGAAGTCTGGTCCTTAAAGACAAAAATAGAAAATAAAGCACTACAATAGTCACCATTTAAAATATATATAATTTTGCTGTTGCAAGTAGATACTGAAGTATAGCATAACATTAATTTTGCTTACCTTTGCCAGTAAATATTTTAATGGTGACAGTTGTAGGCACAAACGTGGCTGAATTAACATTACTATTAGAACTTTAATTTTCTCCGAGTTGTTAACTTGGCTTCTCTATGCATACTATTATGCACTATCTTATATTCCTGTTTTTACTTTCTAGATTTGTTCATAAGTAAATATTCTGAGTATGCCATAAAATACAGAATGGGCACCAGAGCAGAAAGAGAATTTTTTCACTCGCTTATGATAAAGCATTTGAAATCAAGAATACTTTTCCTTGACTGAAGTTTGTTTATATAAAATATTCTTTAATGCAGTTTTTAAAATATACCCAAAGTCTTGAGTTAACTAACATCAAAAATATCAGTGTTAAGTTAAAACCTTTCCTTTATTTACCATTTGATTATCATGATTTCATTAAAGAATAAATGTTTTTACATAGTACGTGTGCTGCAGTATGTAGGTACATAATGGTAGAAACTTTAAGCTCAGACTTTTCTTGCTTTAGAGGAATCTTTTGTAGGTAGTTTGGTCTTTTCTCAGCAAGATGGAATAATATCCTATTTCTCTGGGATATGCATTCCCTCTGGACTTAAAACCACCTTTGTAGTCAGGTTCTGTTTCATTAGACTTCTATTGTTAAACTAATTTTAAATGTTTTTATTTTTATTAATAGATATAATATTGTCAATTTACTCCAGCTTTGCACTGTAGTCATGGAAAAATAATTAGCCCAATCTAATTAGTGTACTCTCTTATCTTTAACATAATCAGAGATTTTACTCCTGCATCAAAATAGATTTATCTGGGTATGTGGGCAACTATAATTTTTGCAAGGATAATTTACACCAACATTACTCAGCATTTCAACCTTTAATGGATATAGTAAAACATAACTTGAGAGCGCATACAGTACAGAATTGTAAGAACTCCTCTGTGTTGCCATACAGTGCCCTCAATATATTGAATGTATGTAATTTACAAAAAAAATAGTAGTAATGGTAGCATTATGCATATAATTTGATGTTTTTTGTCCTCAAACTCGTATGTTTCAATGAGTGATTTATTAAACCAGCAATTTTATTAGTAGTATAAATGCTCTAACATTGGTTTCTACAGTTTCAGCAGGAATGTATATAACTTTGGCTTTGCCATAGCCTGATTTTTTTTTCTTCCTCCTCATATATTAATTTCAGACAGGGTGAGTGAGGTAGTATCTTTTATTGGAGCAGCTTCTGTTGGTGAAGGGGATAAGCTTTCAAGCTTCACAGAACTCTTCCTCAGGTCTGGAGAAGGTGAAGAGCACAGTGAAGTTCAAAATGTTCTCCTCTCCACCAATATAAGTTGTTCCAATAAAAGATATTACCTCACTCACTTTGTGTCTCATAGCTTGGGACCAATACAGCTTTGGACCAATACCAACATTGGAAACTATGGTGAGAGAGTCCTATTGCAAGTCTAAATATTGTACAAAAAGCAAAACGAAAGTGGCCTTTTGAATGGCCGCATGAATTCTGGTTACTTTATAATGGTGAGTATCTTCCTCAGGTGCAACAATACCAGCAAGCTCTCTTACATCAGCGGATCCTTGCACAGCAACAGCAACCTCAACAGCCACAGTCTCCTGAGTATCTTACCTCTCCTCAAGAGTTCTCACCAGCCTTAATTTCCTACTCTGCATCACTTCCAGCTCATGTTGGAGCAGTGATGGATTCTCCTTATACTGCCAATAGGCAAGTACTCATGATGTTGACACTAGTGCCATAGGCCCTAATTGACTCAGTCCTGTGGTGATGGGCACTGTACAAATACTTGGCTAGTCTTTTCTTAAAGAGCTTCTGCTTCCTTCACCATTCTGAAATGTATTTAAAATGTGTCCTACAATCTGCATTCAGCTTAATGCTATTTGTATTGGGGTGGGTTGGGGTACTTCTCTGGCTACTTTGACTTACAAATCAGTTCAGGTTCTGCTGCGGACAGAACACACCTCTCATAGCTGCTTGCTTCTGGACTAACCTCACTTTCTGCCTTGGTTGGTCATGGGCTGAGTTGCTCAGGTGTTGAACTTGACACCTGCCGCCATTTACCATTCTGCTATCTCTAGGCAGGATTAAAACCTCTTCATATGCTGATTCAAGGAGTAAGTATGTTGTGATTTGTTATTGAATGTTACTTGTGTACCCCACAACATAAGCTATGGCTTAAGTTTCTTTCAGTTTTCAGGCCTCAACTTTAGCTGCACACAGTGCAAACTTTTCTACTTTAGTCACTATATGTTGGAAGGAAAAGATAATTCAAAAAATCAGCTTCATTTCTTAAGTTTGTTATGATGGAAATATGAATGAGGCTGCAGCTAAAATATTTTCAGCTTTCTTACAAAGCTGTGGTTTTGTAAAATCAGTTTTCTGAACCAAACAGACATAGACTGAGGGATAAAGGAGAGAGCTGCTATGGTCAGATGTGGATGGGGGTTGTTAAATTAGGCTGAAGTTGACACTATATGGGAGCTCTCTCCGCAGATGTGAGATCACACTTGAGACTCAGTAGCTGAAGGCAACATTCAGATGACAAGCAAGATTTTCCTCCTGACCAGTAGCAGGAATCCACAGAGATCATATCAGATAAACAGGCATAGTCCACATCCAGGACAGCTAGGGTATGCTGTTAAAACTCAGGAGTAACCATAGCCTGAGGTTTGACAGGCTTCTGTAAACCAGATGCTTCTCACAAGCCCCAGGGAGTTCAGCAGGAGATCACTAAGATGATGTGGCCTTCCAGAAAAGTCCCAAATCCCGCCAAGGCATTATCTGATGGACCAAGATGATCTGGCCACCACAGACAGGATAGGGGTAGAAAACAGATACCAGTGAGAATGTAGAAGACTTTACTAAAGAGGTGTATCAGTATTTAGTTTATCATCTACAACTAAAGTCTACATAGTTCTCTTACCTGTCAGGCAAGTTCACAATTTCTTAGCAGTTCAGGTCCCAGTTGGTGTCCCACCCTCCCTAACCTCAGTACCTTTCCCCACAACGGTGATTGTCTTTCCTCTAGCCCCTTCTGGGGCATTTTTCTTCTTGCACTCCTTCAGCTTAGTTTTTTTGAGTGCTTCTGGTGTTGCTTTTCATCCTCCCTGGAATAAGCTGGGTCTTTAAGTTTGTGCCTATGAATGCTCCACCTTAGGATATGCATGTGCTCTCCATGCGAGACTGCAAATTAGTGACCAAAGGGCTGCTTCTGCTCAGGGCTGTGCCTCATGCATCAAACGAGAGGATAAAAGGAGACGTGCGCCTGCTGCAACTCAGCTTCTTCAAAAGGGAGTGTTCTGCTGTCTTCTGGTTTCTGACTTTTTTTTTTTTTTCATGTTGTGAAATCCTTATTTATTTTATCTGTTTACTTATCCCCCTTTTTATTTTTTTAGCATGTTTGTGCTCCGGGAGCGAGGGGGTGTTCCCCCTTCCTCCTCCTGGATTTTTCATTTGTGCCGAGCAGTCTGTTACACTTAAGTGTACCAGAACTGCCACAGAACTTTCCCCTGCGGTGACGGACACTTGAGTTGCCTGTGGTGTTTGGGTGACTCTTGCATCTCCTCAAAGTGTAAAGTGTGCCTCGGATTCAAAAAGAGGTCAAAAAGACAGGGAAACTAGACTAAAACTCCTGCCTAATGAAATGTACTCTAGATCCAGAGGGGTCTGCTCCCTTCTCCTATAGGTTGGCCTCAACATTGCTGGCTGCTTTGGCCACTGTTGTCATTTCTGGAGCTGCAGACAAAGCTACGATTCCAAAATGGGGGGAAAAAAGCACACGTCCCCAGCCAGACGGATGAGAAAAGAGTTAGGTCACCCCATATGACCCACTCTCAGGAGACTTTGCATCCTTCAGAGGGTATGGCTGAATCTGACTGAGCCCAGGACTGAGGTTTTTGTACCACATAAGAAGCCACATATAGACAAGCCCTCTAGCTCCAAAGCACCTACTGCAGTGGCATCACCTGATCCTTCATGGCACTGATGTATACACAGGGCTATCATGCATATCTCAACACTGGTTTGTTGCCACAGTTCGCAGATGATTGAAGACCCTGCAGCTTCCGCAGTACTGCAACAATCTCCATCTCACTGGTAGGCATTTCTGCTTCTGGTACCAGTTCAAGTCTTTATTGTAGGTTACTAGAGTCCTCCAGCCCCTAGATTTTATATATAATATATAATTAATTATAATATAGAATTATATATTATAATATAATTCTATTATATATATATATAT